>LPNX010411281.1:750206-810206 GCA_001517045.1 Pseudotsuga menziesii
CCTCTCCATACCTCTAAGCCCACCTCCTTATGTTAGGATTAATTAATAATCCTACCTTGAACAACATAGTATAAATTTTGTTTCCTAGCTTAGGATTATGTTGCCACTTCATTAGTGCCATAGGGAGCTCATCAGGGGCTCACCTACCACTTGATGTGCCAATTTTCATGAGTTTAGGATCTCTAGATTCCAATCCCTATAACTTAGGAACCCACAGTGAGTCATCGGACTCCCACCATCAGTTCACTGTGTTCTATGTTGAGTTATCCTCTAATGGGAATTAGTTAGTTCATCTTCGGTTAGCCTAAAACCACATTTTATTGATTTAGGGGAGTTATGTTCCTTTTCTCATCTACCTTGGTTAGTTAATTGATTGTCACTTAGTGTAAACTGATTTAGTTGTCCAGAGTTTCACTAGTGAGTCTCCAATGGTGTTTTTCCATAGTTAGTTATCTCTAGAGTTAGTCCAAGTCATGGAATTCGAATCACACCTAGTTGCTTTGAATTTTCTTATTTCAATCATCATTGTATTACGCAGAGGTAAATGAATATTGATGTATTTTTATGGACCAATTTTTGCCTCTTGGTTTTCTAATTTCACCATGAATGTTTGATCAGTGTACATTGAATTGATTCTTTCTTCTTCAACCTTTTTTCACAGTGAGTTCATACCAGCCCGACGATCCTAATATTTTATAAATTTAACATGGTGTCATAGCAGGAAATCAGTCCAAATTCAATCTTTGGAAACTTCCATTGGTACACTAGAAGCAGTTGGCTTCCAAATAATTCTTGGTATCTTTTCCTTGCTACCTCTAGGTTTTGTCCAGAGAAGTATATACATGTGTGATGCACTCAGAGAATGTGCACATGTTGAAGTGGATAGTGATTGAATTAGTTTGAATTCAAATTGAATTATGTTTGCAGGTAAATTGAATAATTCTAAAGAATTGTGCTGCTCCTTGAAGCTGCAAGATGGAAAATTCATCAGTCTTAACACCCAAAATCCTCACACCCTTCAACTATCTTGATTGGAGGGATGATATGCATATAATGTTGCACAACAAAGTTCTAGATAGGGTTACAATGTGAATGGAGGTTGAACCCCAATATAATCCTCAAAATTCAAAGTATCTGAACAACTTGAATGAGTCATTTGGCTTGGTGTGCATTCATATATCCAGAGAGTTTCTATTGCATCTTGATGGATTAAAAACTCCAAGAGAAGTGTGACATAAGCTCAAATCCCTATTTCACAAGTAGGATGAGATGAGAGGACATATTCTAGAGAATGAGATGGTTTCTCTTGATCTCATCATCTTCAAAACCATACAACAAATATTCTCAAAATTCAATTTCCTTGTCATGTAGTGCAAGTAGTGTGGGATTGATAAGAAGGATGAGCAATTGGTTCTCTCAATTCTAAGCAAACTTGGCACATAATTCTCAGTGTTAGTATCTTCCTTTCACCATGAGAGATGAACAACTCCTAATTGGATAATGTTGTCCCTTTATTCCTTCACTGAATCTTTTATTCGGGAACAAGATAAGATGATACAAATGGGAGCGCTCAGAGCCTCCAAAAAGCAATCTCTCTTGGTTGGGAAGACAATGAATATGCAAGAAAGGAGGAAGAAGAAAGGAAAGGATAAGAGGAACATTGAATTCGAATCTAAGGAATATTTTTATCCATCATATGAATCCTCGAGATATAAGAAGGACAAACATCAGAGGTTTGACAAGGGAAAGTGATCCTACTATAAGAAAGGAAACCATACAGAGAAATGTTGTATGAAGAACACCATAGATCGGATGTCAAGAATCCTTGAAAAAAACAATATTTCCCTCCATGAAGGCGCAAATAAGGATGATTCTAGAGACAAGACTGAATATCATGAGAGATGCTATGCACTTGAGGGTGTATTTCTAAAATTCCATTCCTTCCTCGTTGATTCAGGAGCCTCCAATCACATGGTTGCATCCAAAGAATCATTGTCTTCATTAAAATCTTATTGATTGTCCAAGTATTCACATGGGACATGACATTCAATGTAATGAACCAAAAATATATAATAAATACTAATAATTAAATAATTAATTCTTAACAAAGAGACACCTTGATGAAAGGTTATGTCTCTTTATGAAAGGGCACCCATCATGGGTATTTATACCAACAACCTTTTCATTGTAATATCATCACTTATCTTATCAAATATATATTTTTACATCCATATATGGATTATTTATTTTACTTACATTGGGTATTTCCGTAAGAAAACATTATTTTACTGTTACAGTGGTATTAGAGCCAATCCAAGGCTTCCTTGAATTAGGTATTTGACCTTAGTCAAAATAAAGAGAGAATATTAAAACAAAAGTAAAAAGGAAAGGAAAAGAAAAAAAGAAGAAGAAAAAGGAAGGAGAAAGTAAAAACAATATAGAAACCACTGTAACACCCCGGTTTTGACCCCGTGGTATTGAATTGCATATGATGTAAATATTGTATGGAATCATGGCAAGGAGCTCAAGGAAAAGGCCCTACGATTGATTGATGTTTTGTGTATAGGTGATAAAGGTTGATGCCTATGGTTTATGGTGCTAAGTCAAGAATAGTATATATATATTTGTGAATATCATGTAATTATGCAATTAATATAATACCACAACCAGCTATGTACTACAACGTTAAAGCGAAGGGGGCATGATTCACAAGGAATAGGGAGGGGGATATTTTTAACCTTGAGCCATTGAGGAAAATCCATGTGTCAAAAGAAAACACCCAAAAAGGTATTCCCATTCCCTCATGCATTCACATTTTCATCTTTCGTCACGTTATGGGGAGCCATGGGAGATTTTTGATCATCCTTCCTTCATTCAGGGAGAAGGGGGTGTTAGGATTATTAGTCCTCCCTTGTCCATTTTGGTCATATGTCTAAACCAGAATTCATGTCTAAATCGGGAGTCCATCTAGTCTATTTTTAGTCACTAGCACCACTGGGTCAACTTGGCCTAATTGGGGCACATATTTCAGTTCCTAAAGTGCGGGGAACACTAATTGAGGACTACTGCCACTGATTGCACTTGATTGCATCAGTTTAGGAGCCTCCTAGAACAATCCCTACAATTTAGGAGCCACTGGGAGTGCTAAAACCAACCAAGGTTAGTTCACTTCAGTTGATGACTAGTCAAGCTAAGTTAGGAGTTAGTTATATTTAGTTCTAGTCCTGTACATTCAGTTAGAGCTAGGTTTACATGACTACACTCAGGAGGGGAAAATTTCTCATGTGCCACAGTCAGTTAGCCTTAGTCAAAACTAAATGTAACACTTGAGTTTTTTTTTAGAGCTCCAATGAACTTCGATTATGGTTTAGACAAGGTCGGTTAACTATTGAGTCCTCCGATAGTGATTTAGACAAGGTATTAGTTACCTACAGTCAAGTAGAGTGTAATCAATTTGAATTTCCTCATGTGGATTCATATTTCTTGTCTCTATTAAAGCCATTGTACTTCATTGTAATTATTATCTAATTACTTTTTTTTATTAATGAAAGCATTCATAGCTGCAAGCCATTTTTGCACTGTTTCATTCTTCAATTGCTGAGTAAATTGTGTGATCTATTTTGTGAGTTCTGTGTTTGTCCATAGATCTATGTGCTCAATTTAATATGGTATCAGAGCCTTAGTGGATAAGGCACTTCTCCTCATCATATCTCCAGCTGGATCATTTTTTTTGAGCAAAATTGCTCCTTCTAGTACTGCACCAAAAGCGGAGAATTTACCACTTAATATCCCAAGTTAGGAAATTGTTTATCAAGATTGCTTGATCAACTATACTGGGTGTGAAGGAAATTCCAAAAGTGCAGACTATTGACCTTACTTTGTATGTTTGATTATGTGATAGGTTATCATCTTTTCTTACAACATTCGCTACAACAGCTCAGTCCTTCTTACTGCATTCAAAATGGCTCATCCAGTAGAGCCTCTCACTCCCTTCAACTATCACCAGTGGAAGGAGGACATGGTGGTACTGCTCCACACCAAGAAGCTCTTCAAACTCATAGAAGAAACAGAGGCAGTGCCAGCTTTAGATAATGACGAAGAAAAGTACTTGAACAGGCTTGATGAAGCCCATGGACACTTGCTCTCCTCAGTCTCTAGAGATATTCGATGCCACATCCAAGGATTGAATACTCCCAAGGAGATTTGGGACAAGATTGCCTCCTTATTTGATAAGCAGGATGAGATGAGGATCCATCACCTAGAAAATGGTTTGATCACTCTTAATCCATCCAACTTCGAATCACTAAATGAATTCTTCACAAAGCTCAAGAACTTGATATATCAGTTGAAGCAATACAAAATGGAGAAGATGAAGATCAGATCATCCTTGCCATTCTCACAAAGCTCAATGAAAAATACTTAGTATTTGTATCCACCTTCAAAACAGTAAGGCTCACTACTCCAAATTGGAAGAGTCCCACTCTTAATGCCTTCGTCCAATCTCTTATTTCTGAGAATGATAAATTGATCCAAATGGGGATCATTCAATATTCCAAAGATCTAGCTCTGGTTGCAAGAGGAGATAAGGTAGCGAATGATAAAGGGAAGCAAAGAGATGAGTCTCCTATGAAGAAAGAGCAGTTAAAGAGCCTTCAAGTTTGAAGAGAACCAAGAAGAATGGTAAAGGCAAGGTCCTCTGCTTTTACTGTGGAAGGGGCTTTCATTTAGAAAGCTCCTGTATGAGAAGAAAACTTGATGAAATGGCTCTTCTTTTGAAGAAACATAAAATTTATGTACCTACTAGTGCAAGGAAGGATGAATCTAAAGAAGAAGATGAAGAATTCCAAAGGAAAGGCCATGCACTGAAGGCTTGCTGCACATCAGTACATGTCTTCCTTATTGATTCTGGAGCTTCCAACCATATGGCTGCATCTAGAGAATCATTCTCTTCTTTTCAGTCATTTGATGGTCCTCGTATTCAGATGGGAAATAAAAATAAAGTCAAAACAAAAGGGAAGGGCTCTGTCAATATTGAACATGGAAGGCTCAAAGATGTGCTATTTGTTCCCTCCCTAGCTTCAAACCTGTTACCTGTCTATCAGATGACCCATATTGGATCTCCAAAGCGAGTGATCTTTGGTCCTGACTTAGTGGAGATCACAGATATCTCTACTAGGAGCATCATAGCGAAGGGTGCTACAAATAATGCTTCAAAAGCATATGAGTTCTCACATTTCATGCCTCCTTCAGAACCATTGCACTCTCAAAAACCACTTGCAAGGGAAGGTAAAATCATTGCATCTACTTCTTTTATAGATTCTACTAGTATTGCAGATCCATCTTTATCAGTTTATGAGATTGAGATTCAGGGTGACTTAGATCTAGATTCAGTCCCTACTTCCAAACTGGAAGCTAGGAAGATGAATGGAAACTCACCTGACACTCAGAAAGGAAAGACCCTTGCACTATGCCATGCAATCTTACCTCCTTCAGAGAGATGCAATAGATTCCCTGTAAGATTCTATATGGAAAGGGATCAGTCTCAATACATTTAGAGTAATGGATATGATCATACACCTCTTATTCCAGCAAGAGACAAAGGTTACATTCCTCCTTCCTTCCATCATCATTTTTGGAGAAGAAGGAGAAGTCTACATGCTAGGCCCCAGAATACTTGTGCACAACACACCATGCATGCTACTTCACTACCTCATAGAGATGAATATTGCAGCAACATATTTTCAAGGTTTTCAAACTTAAGACCTGATTCTACTTTCTTAGACAGAGGGGGGGATTTTTTCCCATGTGGTTTTTTCCCCAGCCCCTTGTATTAAGCAGTTACTTTATTTTAATTGATGTAATGGGTTACCTATGGTCTTAGTTACCAGGCCTAGATATTTTCCAAGTTACCATTCAGGGGGGTGTTAGGATTATTAATCCTCCCTTGTCCAATTTGGTCATATGTCTAAATTGGGAGTCCATCCAGTCTATTTTTAGTCACTATCACCACTGGGTCCACTTGGCCTAATTGGAGCACATGTTTCAGTTATGAAAGTGTGGGGAACACTAATTGAGGCCTACTACCACTGATTGCACTTGATTGCATCAGTTTAGTAGCCTCCTAGACCAATCCCTACAATTTAGGAGCCACTAGGAGTGTCGAAACCAACCAAGATCAGTTCAGTTCATCTGATGACTAGTCAAGCTAAGTTAGGAGTCAGTTACATTCAGTTCTAGTCCTCTACATTCAGTGAGCACTAGGTTTACATGAATGCACTCAAAAGGGGTGCATTTCTCACCTACCACAGTTAGTTAGCCTTAGTCAAAACTGAATGTAACACTTGAGTTGTGTTTTAGAGCTCAAATGAACTCTGGTTATGGTTTAGTCAAGGTCAGTTAACTGTTGATTTCTCCGATAATGATTTAGACAAGGTCTTAGTTACCTACAGTAAAGTAGAGTCTAATCAATTCGAATTTCCTCATGTGGATTCAAATTGCTTGTGGCTATTAAATCCATTGTACTTCATTGTAATTATTATCTGATTATTATTTTTATTAATGAAAGCATTCATAGCTACAAGCCATTTTTTCACTGTTTCATTCTTCAATTATTGAGTAAATTGTGTGATGTATTTTGTGAGTTGTGTGTTTGTCCACAGATATATGTGCTTAATTTAATAGGGGGGGGGTGTATTCTGATCATCATGGTTCATCCAAATCTACAAGCAGAACCTTGTCTTGGCTCTATGTTATTTGTTTTGAACCATTTACCCTTATCCAACAGTGTTGAACCTCACGAGCTGAGCAATTTGTTGTTTTGCTGAGTAGGTTGGTGGTGGAGATCACTTGATGTTATGAAAGAGTTCTCCACCAAGCTCTCCCCAGTGCCATCAAGCATCGGTTCATCATCCTGAATGGTGGTCCGATTTACCTAAGTCGTGTAAGGTTTTTCCACAGTGGTCTCCTCTATTACAGAGTGAGTGGAGCTTGTTTACTGTGTTTTACCTTGTGGTTGTTGTGATGTGCACCCTGGTTTGGGTATTATTTGTATGCAATACTTAGGGGTGGAAGAGAAGAGGAATGGACTTGTTAACCTATTGTAGGGAGGAACCTCATGAAAATATAAGAGTGGCTGGTAAATTCCCATTGCATGGCCTTGAAGAAGACTTGAAGGGAAGGCATAGACTGAGGGACTGTGGAGCTGAGAAGTGGATGCTTCCTTGTGTTGGGGTGTAGTTATTGTGGATAACAGGCCAGATAGATCTTAGTTAGGTGTCCCTAGCTCTTTAATGAACCACTAGCTTAGCCTTTCTACCTTTCCACCACCTTAACAAGCTGTTAACCCAAGGGAGATTGGCTTGGATGGTAGCCTATTAACCCAATTGGATATTGGCTTGGTAGTGTCTTGTTGTGCACTTGTCCTTGTGTGTAATCCTTGGTTGGAAAGCCTGATAAAACCAAATGTGTTGGTTTGGCTAAGTTTTTGTTGTATCCTTGGCTATGTGTGAGTCTGTTAGTGTTCCCTTATTCCTTGTGGGAATAATGCCCAGCTTGGGGGTGGTGGTGTTGCTCAGAGATTGATGAGCACACTGGCCTACGGATGGGTGGAACGTTGCAATGACATCGTTGGCTACATGATGAGTGTCTTGCAAAGATAAGTATCTTTGTGTTGATCTCTGCATTTGCATTTGCTTGATGAAATATGATGAACATGTTTAATGTGTTGAATGGATGAATTTCTTCCACTGTATAATTGAAATTGTATGTAGCTGTGTATGTTTTCTTTAAATGCATTCTTATATTACGTTATGGGGCTTAGATTTCCTGGATTGGTGATTTCTTGAATGATCAAATCTCTCCAAGACTTCTGCTAACATTAGAGGAAATTTCAACTCAAAATGGGCCTTTTAACCATAATTCAAATTCCATGCCATCATGTGTTAGCCAATGAAATTGCTTTAAATTTAAAATACCTTATAGGTATTAAACAATTTTTTAATATAAATTTGGGGATAGGTATCATAAAAAAAAACTACTTTTTTTGTTCGTATTTGCGACATATCTCCTTGTGTTTTTACTCAAATTTAGATCGGGAGAGCTCATTGGATGAGAAATTAAATTCCACATCCAATGAGCACCTACTTGGTATACTTTTGACAGACCTTTCTACCCCAAAAACAAGAAATACTTCAAAAATCATGATGGTGATGTGGGATGCGGGACACGTGATCGTAGTCTCCATATTTCGCGATTCCACAAACTTAAACTTTCCGCACTGTTGATTCTTACGAGTTCATTCTCAGCCATTGATATATTTCTAGATGTGGAACAGATTGTGACCTCTGATTTTTGTTGTGACATTTCTCCCCCGTTCGATTTCCTCTGACATCTTTCTTTGTAGATTGTTGAATTGAGCACTGACAGGATCAATTTCTCTCCTATTGGGAAGTTAGAGAATTTAAACAGACTTGAATATATTGAACTTCAAGTTGGATGGTCCTACATCAGTTAGATATCGTTAATGACCGCATTCCCCCTCTGGTGGATGGGAGGGGACGTGATAGTGTAGTATCAAAGCTGTTGGTTGCAACACTAGGGCCTAAATGGGAAAATTTGAACAATTAACATAACTCATGTTGCATATTTGGACCTCAAAGGGGCCACGAGAAATCCACCTTTGTCTTTAGAGAAATTCAATAGGTTTCAGTAGGGATTTCAGGGGCCGAAAAGATGAAAAATGCCAGCGTGTGTGTCCACCAGATTGTGCGAAAATGGAATATTTAAAAAAAACAATGAGGAAGTTTCCCTCGACCAACTCTGCAGTGGCGTAAGTAAGACACAAGGGGGGGGGGGACAAGCCCCTTGGACCTCGTCATCCCCCTGAGACCATCATTATTGTAGAAAGGAAACTATAGCTAGAAGGAGTTCTAATTAGTAGAATTGCTAAACATTAGCCAACCCGACGAAAGGCACATTGACCGTTCATGCTTGCAAGAAGTAATTGGTAAGTAATTGTTTGAATTTCTGAGATTGACTGACAAATGATGTTGTTAACACATTTTACAGAGTCATAGTGCATACTGGAGAGTTGATCTTGGTCCGACCAACGAGGTCAAAGAGGATCAACGCCAAGAAAATTAACATCATGGATGATGCACAAGATCCCTATGGACACAGGAAAGATGCTATAGGGGAAAATCCAAGAGACCCATAAGAGGGAAGAAAGCCACTCCAATTTTGGACATGTGGAGGGCCCCATTTGCACCAGATTTTTCCACATGGGGAAGGGTATGTAAGGCCAGCTTACAATTCGCAAGGTCATGGAACTGAAGCTATTGGGAAGAGGTAACAAGAGAGTTTTCCAGATGCTGTAGCTACCATAAGAAGCCCAAGGGCAGAGTTACATGATTGCAAAGAAGAAATTAAGAGGTTGGGAAAGGATTTGGTAGAGAAAAACAAGTTGACTATAACCATGCTATAGAGTTTGGCATATCTCCAAAGGAAGATAAGCTCTAGGAATCAGTTAACAGAGATGGAAGGGAGTAGGGTAAATTCTCACGAGAAGAATGAGAAGCTTAACCCAAGGAAGAAAGGTTTTAATCCTCATCACCTTCTGAAGCAGCAAATGAATCCATCACAAGCTGTGATTGAGCTGACCATAATGATGAGGGAAAAGCTAAAGGAAACCCTTGAATGTTGGGGATGTCAAGGACCCCATATGCATAGGAATTGCCACCTAGCACCCAAGAAGCTGAAACTACGGGTCAGGACTCCGGGATCATTCCTAAAATTTGTGCAGTGTTATAAGACCACCAGGAAGGTCATAACTCAACTATGGTTGAAGTTGAGGGTGATATTGTTGAACAAACTATTTATGTTTTGATTGATTTTGGATCAACTCACAGTTATATCACCCTTGGACTTATTGAGATGTGCACTTTCAAGAATTCAAAGCATAGAAAATCATGGTTAGTATGGATAGTCACTGGAACTAAGAAGAAGATCAGTGAGGTGGTAAGGAAATTCTCATTAGTCATGGATGGGATAGTCACCTGTGCAGATATGAATGTTCTGCCACTTGGATCCTATGATGTACTCATTGGAATGGATTGGACAGGAGCACATAGAGAAAATCTTGATTGTTACAACAATAATTTTGAGTGCTTGGATGAAGAAGGAAACCTAAGGGTTGTGAAAGGCATTCCAAAAGTGATCTTTGGAATGAATTCTTTAGCAATGCAGCTGAAGGAGTTCTTTGGGAAAAGTTGCAGAGTGTATGCAACTCATGTTTTAAAGGTAGCAGAGAATTCAAGGATGTTTTCCTGATGAAGTTCCAACGTTTCCTCCAAAGAGGGACGTTGGTCCCACAATTGAACCTGTGCCAAGTAAAGCACCAGTGTCCAAGAAACCCTATAGGGTGAGTACACCAGAAATGCTAGAGTTGAAGATGCAACTAGAAGAGCTGTGAGAAGAAAAGTATATCAGGCCACGTGTGTCCCCGTGGGGAGCACAAGTTTGGTTCGAGAAGGAGAAATATGGTACACACAAGATGTGTATTGATTTCAGACTGTTGAACAAATTCACTGTGAAGAACAAGTGTCCTTTCCCTAGAATTGATGACCTATTTGATCAAATGAGAAGATCAAAGGTGTTTTCCAAGATTGACTTAAGGTGCGGTTACCAGCAGGTAAGGATCAAGAATAAAAATGTTCATAAGACAACCTTCAGAGCAAGGTATGGATCCTATGATGTTGTAGTGGTATCATTTGGTTTCACAAATGCACCAATTACATCTATGTGCATCGTGAATAACATTTTCAGTAATTATTTGAATAGGTTTTTCTTGTTTTCCTTGATGGCATTCTTATTTATTTTAAGAATGAGGAAGAACATGTGGAACATTCGAGGCTAGTTTTGAAATTGCTCAAGAAGCATAAGTTGTATGCAGTTTTGAGAAAATGTGACTTCTATGAGGATAGAATTTGTTATTTGGGTCACCTTATCTTAGATAAAGGAATATATGGAGACCCTGAAAAGATTGAGGCCATGATGGGTTGGCTTGCTCCAAGAAAGTTAACAGATATAAGATCTTTTGTGGGACTTGTAGGGTATTGCAGGAAGCTCACTAAAGAATATTATTTAGGTAAAGTGAAGCCTATGTATAGGATGAGGAATCCTACATGTGAACTTGTAGTTCCATGAGGAAATAGCCCTTGTGTGCAGGGGCATATGCATGAGGACTTCCTGAAGACTTAGGTAGAAATACCTGAGCAGAGAACTATGGATGTTCCCAATGAAACCTAGGAGGGAAGCTTCCATGTGCCATGAGAAGGATCTCATGACTGAGAACATGTTTTGAAACTTTAGATTGCAAGTTTTTCTATTGATTATGGGATACTGTGATCTCCTGTGATGGTTTTGAATCATGCTAACAATGGATATGCTTGTTTTTCATTGCTTGATGTTTGAAGGTTCCTATTAACTAACTGTGACTATTTGGCTGATTTAAAATTGTGTCAGGTTGACATGTTGTATGCAGATGTCCAGGTTTTGGGAAGCATGCATAAGTAAGGGATTAGTACTCCCCACTTGCAGATTCCAAACCACATGAGGATGGCCTCATGGTTGCAAAAATCCGATTTTCTGCAAGAAGCAGGATTGTGAACTCATATTTTTATTTTTGAATATCAATGTTATTAATCATTTGATATTTGGGAAATAATGTATTCATGAAATAGATTTGAGAATCTATGACTAAAATTTTATGATGACATCTCATGTAAACTACATACTTGTATGTAGCAAAGGTGAGATGGTGAAAGTATGCCTTGGAATACATAGCCTCTCATAGCTTCTCAGAAGGATGTGTTTGGGAGTACATGGCTCCTCTAGAAGGATGTACTTGGGTACATAGGTTCTCCCCCCCTACTAGCTAGGCACCAGTATGTATCACTGGGGATGCCCAAGGTGTAAGACATCAGAATAGACTTCTTTTCGCACACATTCACGCCATAAGAGGAATTTCATGAGAGTGGGGGATTCATGAAGAGAATAAACCCTAGGTATTATGATGTCTAGAAGGTAATCACCCGAGCATTGGTAAGCACTTGGAGGAGGTGCTGGGCCCTTAAGCCAAGAGTCATCATTAAAACACCCAAGGAGGTGTTAGGCTCTGAAGTGGGGTTGACTAGATCTTGGTCAAGAGATGCTGCAAAGATAATGCCAGAGCGTTGGTAAACACTTATAGGAAGTGTTGAGTCTAAAGAAGAGATTCCATTAAGCACCCATAGATGTGTTGGGCTCTAATGGAGGGAAACCAGATCTCGGTTGAGATATGTTATACATATAAGTATTTGATTTACTTATCAAACTGTTGTTATTGTTGATTCTTGTAAAAATACATGAGCATATGATGCAGCCATGGCTTTGAAAATATTGTTATAGATTGCACCTTATATTAATGAATCTAACATGTGAATTAATTGTGGTGGTGTCCGAAAAGGAGGCGCCGAGCTTGGTGAGAACCTAGAAAGAGTTTTAGGCTCTGAAGCAGAGCTCTCAGATCTCGACTGAAATATATTTTTGGGTGATCCGAGACTTCCATAAATTTTTCTACCCTTTAATGCACACCGAGGTGTGGGGTGGGGCAGGGTTATGAGTGCCATGGTTGTATTAAGCCGAGTCGATCACCTGTGGAACCAAAATAAGATACTTATGCAAGATAATTATTTGGTTCACTGGGAAAATTCTTAATGATTTTATGTCGATATACATGTGCATGTGATTCATCCATGATTTTAGAAAACCCTTGAAAATTTGACGTGGGAATTGTCTCATTGCTTGGGGCTTGAGCATAGGTATTGATGGTTGCCGAAGGCACTGGAAATGTTCCAAGATGAGGAGAAAGATTCTCCAAGACTAGAAAAATATCTCGTGGTGTGTGCTGATGCATGCAAGCAAGGAATTGGAAAATTTCTAGATCATGCCATTGGACAAATAAAGGTGCAAGAAAGCACTGCGGCCCTGAAGAGGCTATGTGGGAGATGGAGGATGCCATGCAATTGGCACATCCTTTTTGGTTCAAGTTTGCAGAGCACTGAGGGGGTTCCAGTGTAGCAATTGTTAAATGATTATAAAGAATTGAGGACAGTGCTATTGAAGGGGAAGGGGAATGTAACACCCCAGTTTTTACCCCGTGGTATTGAATTGCATATGATGTAAATATTGTATGGAATCATGGCAAGGAGCTCAAGGCGAAGGAACTTCCATTGACTAATTTTTTGTGTATAGGTGATCAAGGTTGATGCCTACAGTTTATGGTGCTAATTCAAGCATATTATATATATTTGTGAATATCATGTACTTATGCAATTAATAGAATACCACAACTAGGTATGTACTGCAACATTAAAGAGATGGGGGAATTATTTCACAAGGAATAGGGAGGGGGAATGTTTGACCTTGATCCACTGGGGAAAATCCATGTGTCAAAATAAAACACCAAAAAACGTATTCCCATTCCCTCATGCATTCACATTTTCATCTTCCCTCATGTTTTAGGGTGCTGTGGGACATTTTTGATCATCCATCCTTCATTCAGGGAGCGCGGGGGGGGGGGGGNACCCTTATCCAACAGTCGTGAACCTCACGGGTTGAAGGATTTGTTCTTTTGTTGAGCAATTGTGCAGTGGAGATTACTCGATCTTATGAAAGAGTGATCCTATGAGATTTACCCAGTGTTTTCGAGCATCAGTTCATCGTATTGAATGATGGTACAATTTACCTAAGTCATGGAAGGTGTTTTCGCAGTGGTCTCTTCTGTTATAGAGTGAGTGGATCTTGTTTTCTATGTTTTACCTTGTGGTTGTTGTGATGTGCACCCTAGTTTGGGTCTGATTTGTATGCAAGACTTAGGGGTGGAAGAGAATCGGAATGGGATTGGTAAGCTAGTGTAGAGAGGAACCTCATGAAAATATAAGAGTGTTTGGTAAGTCCCCACTGCATGGCCTTGACGAGCACTGGAAGGGAAGGCATAGCCTGAGGGACTGTGTAGCAGAGAAGGGGATGTTTCCTTTTGTTGGGGTGAAATTGTTGTGGATACTAGGATGGATAGATCTTATGTAGGTCTCCCTAGCTCTTGAATGAACCACTATATTATCCTTTTTACCTTTCCACTGCCTTAGTAGTCTGTTAACCCAAGGGATATTGGATTGGATGGTAACCTATTAACCCAACTGGATATTGGCTTGGCTGTGTCTTGTTGTACACTTGGCCTTGTGAGTAATCCTTGGATGGACAGCCTGATAAAACCAACCGTGTTGTCTTGGCTGAGTTTTTGTTTTATCCTTGGCTATGTGTGAGTCTGTTAGTGTTCCCTTATTCCTTGTGGGAATCATGCCCATCTCGGGGGTGGCAGTGTTGCTGAGAGATTGATGAGCACACTAGCCTATGGATGGGTGGAATGTTACACTGACATAGCTGGTTGCAGGATGAGCTTCTTGCAAAGATAACTATCTCTATGTTGATATCTGCATTTGCATTTGCTTGATGAAATATGATGAACATGTTTAATGTGTTGAATGGATGAATTGATTTTGTTGTATAATTGAAATTGTATGCATCTGTGTATGTTTTCATTCAATGCATTCTTAAATTATGTTATGGGGCTTAGATTTCCCGGGTTGGTGATGGCCTGAATGATCAAATATATATAAGAATTATGCTAACATGTTGAATTTATTGACATAAATATTCTTTCCGCAACTTGTAGGATGCAGGATGCGGAAACGTCTTGCTGTAAATTCTATTCCCCGTAGATTTCCTTCCACAAATCTCCTTTCCAAAACTTGCAGGATACAGGATGCGGCTTCACAATCTCTATCCCTGCAATGAACTATATCTGCAACGGTCTATTCTGCATATGGGATGCAGGATCACAATTTCCCCGTAGATCTCCATCCGCAACTCTGCTTTCTGCAATGGTCTATTTCGCATGTGGGATGCAATATGCGAGATGCGAGATCATAATATCCATATTTCTTGGTTCTGCAAACTCAATCTTTTCGCACCTTTGATTCTTGTGGGTTGATTCTCAATCGTTAATCTGTTTCTAGATGGGGAACAGATTGTGACCATCGATTTCTGTTGTGACCTTTCTCCGCCGTTCGATCTCCTCTAAGATATTTATTTGTAGATTGTCGAATTGAGCACTGACAGGATCAATTTTTCTGCTATTGGGAAGTTATAGAATTTACACAGACTTGAATAGATTGAATTTCGAGCTGGATGCTCCTGCATCCGTTAGATAGCGGTAATGATCATGCTCCCTCTCTAGTGGACGGGAGGGGATGTGACAACCACACTTAAAAACAACACATGGTTTTTTTTCCAATAACAAACAACATGTACTTAAATAAATTCAATATTACACAAGAATACTCATATTATTAATATTGAATTTTTAAAATTCTATTTTTCTAAACTTCGATATATTAATTTATAATAATAACATTTATTATTATAAATTACTTAATCCCAAATATTTAAAATATTGTTATTAATTATAATAAAATATAATATTATTATTATAGATATAGTTATAAATTAAAAAACTATTTGGAAAAAAAGAGACATTCAATAAATTTCAAAGAAAACTCAAGAATATAGTTTTTAATGTTGAAAAGAAGGAAAAGTTTCCTATCACCTTACAAAGTAATGTCGCGATACTATTTATAATTAAAGGGGAGCTTGCAAGGAAGGATATCACCATTTTTGTTGCACCTGTTGAATGTAATAAGTATATTAGTATTGAATTCGCTAACCATTTAATGATTCTCGAATCAAATATAGGTGAGCTGATAGACTTGTGGGACAAGAAACAAATTGAAATAAGTGGCTTACAACTGAATGTTGGAGATTATATCATCACATTGAAATTCATTTCTAGTTCCTTATGGATCTTTGACAATGACATAATTTTGGGTTTACGTTGGATAAAAACGTTGGGGATTTTAATCTTAAATGCCGAAAATAAATTTTTGACATTTTCCTATAAGAAAAAGAGAATCACATTTCAAGATATTACAATGAAGTCATATTTAGAAGCTCCAACATCTGAAGAATTCAAGGATATATCAAATATAATTTCACACGGTAATAAGAAGTTAGAACAAAAGAGTAGAAAGAAGTTGAAAATATTGTTGCGAGTAAGGATGAAGAAATTACTCATTTGAAGAATCATAGTCAAAACTTGATCGCACTGATTAAGAAATTAATAAGGGAAAAAAGATCACAAGAACAAATCCAAGAGAAATTCCACCAAAAGGAAGTCGATCTACACAACGAATTCAATAAGAATCTTTTAGAAAAAAATGAAGAAAATGTTCCCTTAAGAAATTTGAATAAAGGGTTGAATGAATAAATTAAAAAATGCGAAGTAAAAAAATTCCTTAGAGTAATTATCAACAAGTAAATCACGAGAATCACAAATAGAAGTCTATACGACCAACATCAAAGTAAGGGAGAAAATAAACATCATTCTTCTTATAGACAAGCCAACTACAACCTTGAAAATGAACAAAAACAACACTTCAGAAGCGACTCAAGTACCGTCTCACCATCTAAATTAAAAGTCATTATGATAGACAAGGTTGATCCTACGAAAAAAAATGATAAAATCAACAACTCTCATCAATCAATCCACAAAAAAATCATTAAAGGTAGATATCAGATGAACGTCTTTACAAATGACGCGTCATTTCCACACAATGTTTAAAAGAACGTATCGTCTTATTTCATCAAGTGTTGCAACTATAATACCCCAGTTTTGACCCCATGGTATTAAGATTTGTACATGATATATATATTGTATCTATATCATGGCATGGAGCACAATGCCAAGGCCCTTCCATCGATATGGTAGTTTGTATATAGGCGATCAAGGTTGATACCTATGGTTTTGGTGCTAAGTTAAGCACATAGCATTTTTAATATCATGTAAATGTAAAATTTAATAAAATATCGCAACTATCTATGGAACTGCAACATTAAAGAGATGGGGGAATGATTCCACAAAAGATAGGATGGGGAGTGAGCCAAACCCCCTGATCCAATAGGGTGTGACTAGGTGTCAATGGGGAAACCCATGTACCTGAACTACCTTTTTGTCCCACAACAAAATTTGAGCCCAAAATCTGACGGATACATTGTCTGAACTTCGACAGACATGTGTATGTTATTCAACAATCATGTATTTTTTTGTTGTTGGTGGGATGTCGTCGGATATTTGACATCATATTTAAACCCATTGACAATTCGACAAGTAACAAAATTACATGGATGAGTCTTTCATCCATGAATTGTCAAATTTTTGACTTGCCACTATTGATTTTTTGACTTGCCGTTGTCGAATTTTCGACTCGCCACTATTGAAGTTCCAACTTCCCACTATCGTAGCCTTGTTGGATCCAATGCCAGATTTTCAACTGCGTAATGTTGAATTTTTGACAGCGCTTCATTGGATTTATTGTCAATTAGCAGACTTATCTTCGTTGGATATGCTGTTAGAGCATAGCCACTATTGGTCAGAATTCCGACGAAAGTCACAACTACTTTGCTGCCAGAGCCATGGCAAGCTTGTCGGAGCTTAGCCACTGGTGGTCACAAATCTGACGGATGACACCACTAATTTGCTGTCGGAACCATGGAAAGCTTGTCGGAGCTTAGCCACGGTGTGTCAAAAATCCATCAAGAATTTGAATATTGATAAAAATAATAATCGTCATCATCTACTAAAGACATATACTCTAATGGTAAAGCTATATACTATGGTTTGTTCCTAATCTCCAATTAGGTTTTCTCCCTTAGTTATTGGATTATTAGAGGAATGAGTTAAATCTTCCTTTGAAGTAGTTCCAGATATACAAGTTCTTCTCATGTATTGGAAACATGGGGAGTTGATCTCATGATTCTCTTCATATTTTTCTTTGTCTTCTCTATTGTGGATTGAGCTCGGGTTGGTCTCAGTGGTATTTTTGTTTCAAATTGATTGAACTTATCCCTATCTCTATGAATTCATACTAAGGGATAATGTGTTTTCTTTTTTATTTTCTCTTTTTTATGAGTATTTTGTAAATAGATGTTTTATGAAATAATTATCTTATCTATTTTTGCAATTTGAAATAGTTAATTGAATAGTAGAAAAACAAGGGCTTGAAGATACTTACTTGAAATTAGAATGAATAATAAAATTGATTAAATAATATTTTTTTCCCCTTTGTAGTTTGAAATATCTCCCGAGCAACGGTTCCAAACAGTAGTTGGATGTTGATATCAACAACATTGATGTATCCAACATGAAAAAATATCTACAATAATACTATATCTACAAACTTTAATTGTCAATTGTCAACCTAAAGATCCATACCAACTTGTGAGGGATATGCAAAATATATGCAACTACAAAAAGTAAGGAAAGGTGTATGGTAGCATAAAACACTAATTCAATCAATGAAGCAATGCAATCTATCTTTATGACACAAGTAGATGATAAATAACTTCTAACTATGGGTTGTGAGAGCATGAGATCTAATTTCCTTACTTTACACTTAGTTATTCAATAATACCATCATGGGGAAGCATAGGGTAATATTTTTTGTTTAGTTGACAGATTTCATTGGAATTCTCTTGTTACTCTACCTTCAGGTTACTAAATGTAGGCATTTGGAATCCATGAGTTCCATGCAAGTGATCAGACATGTAGAGGGATTATCCTTAACCAAGTTATGATAGTGAAATCATACATGTGAAATAAATGACATGTTTAAATTTAAATTTAAATTAATAAATCATATATAAGATAATCTTCTGCATAGATAACTAAAATTAGAATTCTAAGAAGAAATGTAGTAACTTCTACAAAATGCAATAAATCTATAGTAACTAGTATGTTTTTGCAAAATTAACTAAAAACAATATAAAAGAAAAATATATTAAAATGAAAATAGTTTCTTGTACTTACCTTGAATGGGCCCTTATCCATGGTCACCACAAGAACGAGGAACTACCGAGATATACACAGAAAAAATTACTTCATACATTAAAATGTAAAAAATTGTTTACATGCAGAAAAAATCTTTAAACTGTGAATGTCAAAGTTGAATGTGATAGAATTATAATCAAAACGGTGCCGGTATTATTCCTACAAAAAAAATGACAAAATCAACAACTCCAGTCAATCAATCCACAAACAATTTCATTAAAGGTATACCTTGCATGAACGACTTTACAAATGACGCATCATTTCCACACAATGTTTAAAAAAACATATCGTCTTATTTCATCAAGTGTTGCAACTGTAATACCCCGGTTTTGACCCCATGGTATTAATATTTGTACATGATGTATATATTGTATCGAGATCATGGCATGGAGCGCAAGGCCAAGGCCCTACCATCGATCTGGTTTTTTGTATATAAGTGATCAAGGTTGATACCTATGGTTTTTGTGCTAAGTTAAGCACATAGAATTTTGAATATCATGTAAATGTACAATTTAATAAAATCCCACAACTAGATATGGAACTGCAACATGAAAGTGATGGGGGCATGATTCCACAACAGATAGGGTGGGGAGTTAGTCAAACCCCCTGATCCAATAGGGTGTGGCCAGGTGTTAATTGGGAAACCCATGTACCTGAACTACCTTTTGTCCCATGACAAAATTTGTGTTAAAATATTGTAACTTTGGAAGATATTCTATTGTACTTTTGTTGTGTTCTCCTTGGGAGATGTTCTTCCTCCATTTAGAGATGTCCTTGATGTAAATGGTCATGTAAAAGTCATAAGGTAAACCATCTATTGTAAGTCAGGGAAATAGTACCCAAGTGTCATTATGATAAATGTTATTTGTAAATTCCAGTTGGATAAGTTGGCCTCGCAGCTAGTGAAATCAACCCCTCTAATTTAGAGGTCAAGTCAACAGAAGGATATAAATAGGAGGCGCCTCCCTTCATTTGTACTTACTCACTCAAGCTGTTCTTAGCAAGAGAGAGAAGTGGTAGCACACCATAAAGAAGGAGGAACTTGTTGTGTGAATTTTTACACTGAATTTGTCGAATTCTATACTGAGGAAGTTTTGTGGGGTTTTCTCCCTTATGGTTTCCCTGAGGAAAATCTTTGTGTTCTCTTGTGTTCTCTTGTGTTGCTGCATTTGTCTTTCTTTTAGTGATCCTTTGCTCATGGTTATGATTTTATGATCCTAAATGTTTTATATCTTGTATAAACATTAAAAAATCTAACATGGTATCAGAGCTACCCTGAAACAAGTCTTTGTGCAGCTCAAACAGTGCTACAACTACAAATATTGAAGATTAGGGTTTCAAGTTTGAAAACCCTAAAAGACCAAAATTAGTAATTTTGGGAATTTCTCCATATATCAAGATTGGAGAGTTCTCAGGAGCTGAAACTTTTATAGGAAGAATATAAATTCATGGTGTACCCTTTTTAAATGTTTCAGCCTCGGATTCGCTATAATTTAGGAGATATGATTCCTCAAACTCAGGGTTCCAGCCTCTCCCATATTTCAACTTTAAACAAGTGAGCTAGGGAGAATCACTACATCTCATGACAGGAATGTCCAAATGAGATTTAGTAAGATGTTTTAGAAATGGAATGGACTTCAGTTTATGTGGTCATAATTTCAGACCCTGAAGATAAACGAGTGAAACATGGCATCACGTACAAGTTCACTATGATGAAAAGTTTTGAAATAATTCATCTTGGGAAAATTAGCATAAGTCCCAATTGGTGAAACTGATTCTAATCTAATATATGGTGATGGAAATAGGATATGAATGGATAGCACAGTGTGAAGTTGTAGACACAAAGGAGAAGTAATTTAACAGATATAGCAGAAACAAGATCAGTCATTTCTGCAGAAGAAACCCAAAAAAATAACTAGGGCTTCCTGTTCCAGGAACTTCCATTGACCAATCAGTTGAAGAAGGAGGACCATCAAATTCTCCCTAGGAAGGTTCATCTCTCGATTTAAGAAGTTTCTCATTCTGTGAAATTTCATTTTTTGACCTAACACTACTGCCAAAGGAAACTAGGGCATCAAATATCTTGCAGTTCCATCCACAGTTTTGGGAGAATAAGTATACTACTCAACATGCCTTGAGGAGGAACATATTTCTATCCAATCAAATATGAAAGATACTTAAGTTGAAAAATTAGGGTTTCTTTATCAAACCCTAGGCCGCCAGAAGTAGTCTTTCAAAAGATCCTTCAAGAAAATAGCAAGTTGAAGCATTCTCACTGGTAAGTTTCTTCCTCTCTATTTCCATTTGAGGTTCTCATTTTTATCATGACAACAAACAATGGCAAGCTTGAATACAAGCTTGAAAGAGTTAAGAAATTTTAAGAATGGAATTATAGAGTGCTTACCATACTTGAAGAAGCATGCCATGAAGAACTATGTCAAATAAGAAGCTACATATCTAGATGAATATGAAGTCAAAGCCAAGAAGGACCTAGTCAAAACAAAGATGAGTATTTTTGCTACCATTGGATCTCACAGGTATCATCCTTGAAGACCCCCAAGGATATGTTCGATGCAATGAATAGTATGAATGAAAATTACCTTGGAAACTCAACTCAAATAATGTGAAGAAAACATTCAATGATTACTTCACAAGAATACCTCATCTCAAGGGGAAATTAGAAGCCGTTAAATACAATGACAAAGAAGCAGAAGCATAAATTACAGCTTTGAATGGTATTCCAAATCCAGTTGAGAGAGTTGTCCTAGTAGGAATATCACATATGACCAAATGCATGATTGACTGAAGAAGAGATGACAGACATTCCCTAACCATGCATTCCAAGAATGAGAAGGAAGAAAATTTCCTCCAAGAATAGGACATCTCACAACTCAATAGTTCGGTTGGACACCTTACGAAAGAATGTCCCAAGAAGGAAGAATGGAAGGATGATATGATATAAGAAGTACCAGTAAATCATAAATAATGATGTGTGGATATGAGTTCTAAACATGAAGGGAAGTTTTGTAAAGTATTCCAAGTAAATATACAAAACTAACGGTATATTGTCAATTGAACTATCAAAAGATATGAAGCAAGGTTCATGGGTTCTATCAAAAGAAAGATTTTATTTTAGAAAGACGTTGATCTAGGTGCCACACACACCTCTTGAGTAATGGATATTACACTAGACAATTGGTGTAATCAAAGTAAAAGAACAGATCAAACAAACTATATAGCTTGAGACTCTCTACAGTTTACCACCTATGTATAGAAGGATTTGCACAAACTCAGTAGGCACCCATGGGATGGAACATACAGTCACATGAGAAAATTGAGGATCAACTAGAGTGATGGAGATCCAAAGCTTTACTACAAGGTTGAAGATAGAATCCTATAAAGGATAAGAGAAAACTTGAAACAAAGTTCGAGATGAAGGATCCTGATATCTAGTGACATAGATGGATACAAAGAAGACTAACAACATAGGAGACTACCTATCACCCCAATGTACTAATACAGATGCAGAGGGAGGATGGTTCTCCACCTAAGAGGGAGTAACTATGGTAGATCTCAATGCTCAAGCATCTTGAAATGATTCTTGAGATTAGAAGCATGATGAAATCCAGAAGACTTTTTTCTTATCCAAGTAAAATATGTAGGGAAAATGGTGTGGTACCTAAAGGTTACTGCAAAGGTATGATGACTTTGATTGAGTTGGTAGCACTATGTACTCCAACATATTGTAGAAAGCAATTTTTTTCTCTAAATGAAACCAAGGATGAATATATTGTAGCTAAGAAGAAAGCAAGTAAATATTCCTCTAGTAATGAGGAATATGATCCAGAAGAATTATACAGATGAAAATGAAGATTACATTCCTATCCATTTCATCATTGGATAAGAGGAGATACACCTAGAAGAAACACAGACACAGTTCTATGTGATGTATGGTGTAAGAAGACTTGCTCATTATTTCCAATCATGGGAAAGATAGGAACGAGCCCTCAAAATCAAATGATGAAGTTGAACACATTTGACAGAGACTCCAGTAATTCAAGAAGACAGAAATCAAGATGGATTCTAGCAAACAAACAAAGATAAGTATTTGAATAGTCATTTCCTATATAATCAAATGTTCACAGATGTGTACATGATATGTTTCTAGTTTAGGAAATGTATAGTAGAATATTTGTGGTTTACTACTAATATGTGGGTGATGGGTAAGTGGCCTAGATGATTGTTGCATTAGCATAAATAGTTGCATGATTATATACATCTTTATGCATTGGAAGTTGTCATTTTGAATATGTTATGAAATGTTTCTAATAATAACAATTGTATTTGACATGTAGGAAGGATTGTATGCAATCACCTACAAGAGAAGAAATGATGAAGTTACGGATGTACAAGAGAATAATGATGCAATTATAGATGCACAAAAGAAGAATGATGCAAGTTGTAAATGTACGATGCAATTGTAGATGTACAAGAAGAGAATGTGGTTGAAGGGAGCTGTAAAGCTCAAGTATGTTCCCACCAAGGAACAAGTAGCAGATGTATGACTAAGCCTTTGGCTCGTGTAAAGTTTGAATACTTTCGAGAAAAGCTTGGTGTAGTCCAAAAGGACCTGTCTTGAAAGAGGGAGTGACAGCAGATGTTGGATGCAGTGGTGAGTAGGTCGGTATATCGGAGGGTACATCTGACTAGGCTTGTTTGGCCCGAAATGGTTCGTAAGCCAGACTAAAGACCTGTCGATCCTAGGGGGATTAGTATGTCTAGCTAGGCTTGTTTGGCTCGAAAGGGTTAATAAGCTAGAAAAGTATTGTTTGGTCCCCAAGGAGATTCATCTATCTAACTAGGCTTGTTTGGACCGAAAGAGTTAGTAAGTTAGAAAAAATGCCCAGATGGATCTACCTGATAACTCGCCATGATTCTTCTCCGAAGAAGATGAAGGGAAATATGTATCCTCTGATATCACTATACTGTTGATTGCTGATGGTTGTCGCAGTATTTATATACTTTTGATTGTTGATGGTTGTCACAGTATTGCTATACTGTTGATTGATGATGACTGCTAAGATGCATGATGGTTGTCACAGTATTGTTATACTATTGATTGATGATGACTACTAAGATGCTTGATGGTTGTTACAGTATTTCTATACTGTTGATTGTTGATGATTGTTGAGATGTTTGATAATTGTTACAGTATTGTTGTACTGTTGATTGTCAATTATTTTTTATGATGGTTGCTAAGATGGTTTGATGATGGTTGAGTCGATTGTGTCAATATTGTTATACTGATGCTTGCTGAGATGCTTGATGAAATGTTTGATTCAATATTGTTATAATAATTGTTGAGATGTGTGCTTCAGTATTAATTTACTGGTGATTATTGAGTTATTTGTAGTATTGTTACACTAATGATTGATGATTGTTGAAGTTTTAGTGTTACTACACTGATGATTGTTGATTACTGAAATCATTTACCAAGGAAATTTTAGTATTTCTATACTGATGTTGATGATCATGTTGCTTTAGCATATTGATGCTGATAATGTGGTTATGGTCCCAACACCTTGTGTTGATGTTGTGGTGTAGTACCCTGTGCTGATAATGTTGTGGTCCCAACACCCTATGTTGATGATGTTGATGTGATTGTGGTCCCAACACCTTGTGTTGTCTCTAATATGATTATGGTCTCAACACCTTGTGCTATTGATGTTGATGTGGTTGTGGTCCCAAAACCTTGTGTTGTTACTAATATGATTGTGGTCTTAGCACTTTGTGCTGTTAATGTAGTTGAAGTCACAACACTTTGTGTTGATGATGATGATGTTCAAACATATCTATGTTGGTAATGCAAATGATGGTCTAGCATTACAGATGATTTGTTTTTTAGTACTAACATGTTAATGAAGTTGTTAATTATTTTAGTATTTACATACTGAAGATGCAGATGATGGTGATTCAATATTTCTACACTAAATATACAGATGAAGATGTTTCAGTATTCCCATACTAAAGATGTAGATGATGGTGATACATTGTTTCTATATTGAAGATATAGGTGATAATGATGTTTCAGTATTCCCATACTGAAGATGTAGATGATGATACTTATGATACAGATGATGATAGTTAAATATTCACATACTGAAGATGCAAATGATGAAGATTCAGATGATGATGTTACAAGATGAGGATTCAGCACCGATGTTAGCAAGTAGATGATTCGAAAAATGTTGATATTAAAGACAATGGTTTAGTGTTTACACACTAATGCTAGGAAGTAGATGATTCAGAATAAGATTCAGTATTCACATACTGATGTTTCAGAAGAAGATTAAGTATTCACATACTGATGTGGCTGAAGAAGATTTAGTATTCACATACTGATGTGACAGAAGAAGATTCAGTATCCGCATACTGATGTTACAGAAGAAGGTCCAAAATATGATTCAGTATTCACATACTAATATGGCAGCAGATGATTCTGTATTCACATACTAATGTTAGAAAATAAGGTTTATTATTCAGAAGATGATTAAGTATTAATATACTTACGTGACAAAAGATGATTCAGTATTTACATACCGATGCTACAGAAGATGATTCATATGATTCAATATCCACATACTGATACTACAGAAGATGATATATAAGATGGTACTGATAGTAGGTGATCCAGTTGAGATCGATGATGAAGATGCATGATGACATTCCAAAAATTCCTATGACATATAGAGATTCAATAGTTAGTTGTACAGTTGTAATGATGGTTCTTATTGATGTAGAATACCTTCCTAGTTAAGAGGGAGTGTTAAAATATTGTAACTTCAGAAGATATTCTATTGTACTTTTGTTGTGTTCTCCTTTGGAGATGTTCTTCCTCCATTCAGAGATGTCCTTGATGTAATTGGTCATGCGAAAGTCATGAGGTAAACCCTCCATTGTAATTTAGGACAATAGTACCTAAGTGTCATTATAATAAATGCTATTTGTAAAGTCCAGTTGGACAAGTTGGCCCTCATAGCTAGTGAAGTCGGCCCCACTAATTTAGAGGTCAAGTTAAAAAAAGAATATAAATAGGAGGTTCCTCCCTTCATTTGTACTTATCACTCAAGCTGTTCTTAGTAAGAGAGTGAAGTGGTAGTGCACCAGAATGAAGGAGGAAGCTATTGTCTGAAGTTTAATACTGCCTTGGTCGAATTTTATACTGAGGAATTTTTGCGGGGTTTTCTCCCTTGTGATTTCCCCAAGGAAAATCTTTGTGTTCTCTTGTGTTGCTGCATTTTTATTTCTTTCAGTGATTCTTTGCTTATGGTTATGATGTTATGATGCTAAATGATTTAGATCTTGTATAACCATTAAAAAATATAACAATTTGAGCCCAAAATCCGATGGATGCATTGTCTGAACTTCGACAAACACATGTCTGTTATTTGACAATCATTTATTTTTTTGTCGTTGGATATTCAACTTCAGATTGAAATCCGCCGACAATTTGATAGAGTATCAACATTATATGGACGAGTCTTTCATCCATGAATTATCGAATTTATGACTTGCCATTGTCGAATTTCCAACTTGCCACTGTCGAATTTCCAAGTCGCCACTATCGAAGTTTCAAATTCCCACTATTGTAGTCTCGTTGGATCTAATGCCTGATTTTCAACTACGTAATGTTGAATTTTTGACAATGATTCACTCGATTTATTGTTGAATAACAGAATTATCCTCGTAGGATATGTTGTTGGAGCGTAGCCACTATTGGTCGAAATGCCAACGGAAATGCCAACGGAATTCACAACTCCTTTGCTGCCAGAGCCATGGAAATCTCGTCGGATCATAGCCACGGGTGGTCGAAAATATGACGGATGAAACCACTATTTTTCTATCGGAACCATGGAAAGTTCGTTGGAGCTTAGCCACGGTGTGTCGAAAATCCAACGAGAATTTGCATATTGATAAAAAAATAACTGTCATCGTCTACTAAAGTCATATACTCTAATGGTAAATTCATATACTATGGTTTGTTCCTCATCTCCAATAAGGTTTTCTCCCTTAGTTATTGGATTATTAGAGGAATCAGTTGAATATTCCTTTGAAGTAGTTCCAAATATACAAGTTCTTCTCATGTGTTGGAAACATGGGGAGTTGATCTCATGATTCTCTTCATATTTTTCTTTGTCTTCTCTCTGATGGCTTGAGCTTGTGTTGGTCTTACTAGTATTTTTTCTTCAAATTGATTAAAATCATCCCTATCTCTATGAATTCATGCCAAGGGATAGTGTGTTTTCTTTTTTCTTTTCTTCTTTTTATGAGTATTTTTGAAATAGACCTTCTATGAAATGATTATCTAATCTATTTCTGCAATTTGAAATACTTAATTGAATAGTAGAAAAACAAGGGCTCATAGATACTTACTTGAAATTAACATGAATAATAAAATTGATTAAATAATATTTTTTGTCCCCTTTGTAGTTTGAAATGTCTACCGAGCAATGGTTCCAAACAGTAGTTGGATGTTGATATCAACAACATTGATGTATCCAAGAGGACAAAATATTCGCAAGAATACTATATCTACAAACTTTAACTATCAATTGTGAACCTAAAGATCCATACCAACTTGTGAGGGATATGAAAAATATACGCAACTACAAAAATGGAATGAAAGGTGTATGGTAGCATAAAACCCTAATTCAACCAATGAAGCAATGCAATATATCTTTATCACACAAGTAGATGATAAATAACTTCTAACTATGGGTTGTGAGAGCATGATATCTAATTTCCTTAATTTACACTTAGTTATTCAATAATACCATTAGGGGAAAGAATAGGGTAATATTTTGTGTTTAGTTGATACATTTCATTGGAATTCTCTTGTTAATCTACCTCCATGTTAATAAATGTAGACATTCGGAATCCATGAGTTCCATGCAAGTGATAAGACATACAGAGGGATTATCCTTAACCAAGTTATGATAGAGAAACCATATTGTTATGGAGAGAAACTTACTATGGATTGGGGTGTACCACAATAGATAGCTTTGACACTAGAAATCAATCTTTCCCAATATGCAAGAGAAACCAAACATCTAACACTAAGGGATACTGAATCGTACATTGTTCCAAATGGTTGAAGTAGATCCTCGTAGAGATTTCCAACTCACACTTGTATTAGCAATTCACTCTCAACAACAGTAAACAAGACAATCATGATATATAATAGTGTGTTAGACCTACTCTAGCATATATATTCAATGATGCATAAACAATTAAACATATCCATGGATTCAATATTCATATTCAATTGGACATACTTGGATAGGAAAATATATTTCTATTGATAAAATTAGAGATTACAATAGTGGAAACCTCTATCGGCACAACTATGAATTGGAGAAATTGAGTCCTCCACCTGGGTCTCCACCACCTCAATCCTCCATCTTTTGATAGCAAGCTCACAAGCAAAGGAAAGATTGGGAAGAACACAAAGTGCTCCAAAGGGACAAAGGGATGCAGACTCAAGTATATGCAAACTGTGGCAATAATGACCTATAGTTTACTTGTTCTTAAATTCCTCCTCTTCAATGTATCAAAGGGGTTTCTTATATAGCACTCCAGAAAGGTAATGGAGGGTCGAATTCAAGCATTCTAAAGGCATTTGGAAGGCCAAGAGTCAAGTTATTCAGACTCTTATGAGGAAAAATCAAAAAATATTTGGACTTATGCACACATCACAATGTACACGGTTTTGAGGTCAAAAGTCCCGTGTACACGTGCGTATGGGATTAAAAGTCACGTACAACAATAAACAAGGGTTTTTCAGGGATGAACTTGGAACATCAAAGGATAATATGAGTCCATGGGGTCTAAAGAGTCTACAAAGGGACAAGGAAGGTGATTAACATGTGATAAGTCATGTGTTGTAAAATCAACTATAACAGATGACCCCTAATGTGTGAGGTTAGAGGGGTAACATGATGGCCAAAATACATTATAAAATCAATCCCATAAGTGGATTAATGAAGACCCAGGTGGAAGAACTAGCCAGTGATCAGTATAATACAATGATAAATCTCTGCATATGACTGCAAATACATAGAACAATCTTGGATACATAAGAGTACAATGGCCATGAATAGGCATGATATACAAAATGTGACATGTGTGGTCATCACAACATAAGATATACAATACATCAGAGTCTCCAAAGTGGATGAAGATATACAATGGATCAAGATCTCCATAATAGATGAATATATACAATGGATCAAGATCTCCATAGTGGATGAAGATATTTGATATATACTGGAAGCAAATCACGAGAGCTGAAATCTCACGAACACTGGCACGATCAAAGAGGTAGCATATATGAAATTCCACCAAGATGGAAGGTCTTCTACATGAACAGCTAGGAGTACATGTCCTACTATGTGAATAGATGTGTCGAGGTCGAACATAGTAGTTCATCATCTAATTACCGGTCATTGATGTATACCGTTAACAGACGTGAGATCACCCACCGATAATGAAAACGGGAATCAAGGTACTGAGTGTAATCTAACAAGTGTGAATATATGTGTTGAGGTCGAACACTTGGAAGAATCCATAGATCAAGGGACATTGATGTATTCCTAAAAAATTGGATAGCGAGAGAACCTACTACTAATGACTGTAAGTCTCAAGGAACTCTAATGACTCTAGACTCCTATTCTATAATAAATGATCTGATGTCGATGGAATGGAATCTGTTGGAAGGAGGGAATTAAGGCACCCCCCATCAACTAACACAAGGTACTCAACAACGTTTTATAATGTGGAAGAACAAGATGTGCACGATCCAGTAACAGTACCGAGAATGGCCGACATGCAAAGTCAATATAACTGAGGAATGGCCGACTCGATATGCAAAATGGGACATCTCTATGACACAAGAGCCATCAATAGAGGCTCCATAGGGACTGGAAGCTTAACTTGTTGGTGGAGGTAAACTTAGAGTAACCAGTACAACTCCTAAAGTCAAACTAATAACCCAATCAACGGATGTGATATACAGTGATCTATTTAAAGGCGACACAACTCAACTACTGCCAAAGATAACATATTTTCCTATCCGTATTTTTGGTTTTTTGGTTTTTTTGGACTTTTTCAGATTTTTTGAAAAGCTTGAAAAAGAATAAAAGTGCTTTATAGTACAAATATAGGAGGAGATGAGTATCAAGGGAACAAGAAAACTAGTTCCAAGTAGTGGGACATACCTATGCTCAGTGCAAGGAAACATGTGTAGGATAATGGCACTTGAGGGAAGGTCTCCTCCCAGTAAAGGGATGATCAAGCTGCAAAGGATATATAAAAATGGCTCTGCTTCGCTAGACATGATACAAGCTCAAGCTATATGGATGATAAATCAAAGTCAGGGAGCCAACGTAAAGCTCAATAAGACAAGCAAAACTCATGAAATGCAATTACAACTTGCATATACAAGGGAGTACCTATGGGAAAAATCCAACATAAAGTTCAAGAGGAGTATGAAGCTCTTTCTCAAGGAAATGGCGGGACTAAAAAGGGACTCCCACAACCTAAATGAGGTATGTCAGTATGGGCACAAAATGCAAAATAAGATCTAACTAGGGAACTCATGTATAGGAAAGCTCTACCATTCACACAATACCACTTATAATAGCAACAAGAAGGTTCTATTACATTATGGAATGGGTTCGTACCTAACATTAAGATTAAATAGTCATAAGGTCATGAAAAATGCAGTCGAATGTGAAATCCTAACCTATATTCCAGTTTAGACATGATACCTGTAATAGGCACGAATGAGTCAAAGACCTTAGAGAGAGCGTGCAAAAACATGGACTCTACATGACAACAATATTAGTCCAAAACAACTGGAAACAATGAGTAAAGATTGTGAAATATAGGATATAGGGAGGATCGATCATGACAACTGAATTCAAAGGAAATATTGCAGTGGACGATGGGACATAAGAAGGAATGTAGGGTGTATACCCAACATTTATGTATCCACTACAACCCCCCATGAGGGTGACCACTGGTGTAAAGACCGAGTGAAGGGGAAAAATACTCTACAAATGGAGTATAGGGTGGAATATGACCATTCCCAAATCCATGAGCACAGTAAGGGGCTGTGATGCCCCCAAGTACAACACCAGGGTCCATACTAGGACCAAGGATAGGTGACAGGATACCAGGCAGGATGAAAATAAAAGGATCCGAACTCAAGAGAACATAAATATACTCAATTAACTATGATCCCAAAATCCCACTAGCGCACAAAGAGCACACTCCTAAGAGAATCCAAAACCAAAATACAAGCAAACCAAGGGGAGGATATGTGAGCTTCCGAATGCAGTAGGTATGTCTCACCTAGGAGAGGCTTGAAACTCCCATACACTACAAGCGGAGGTACGTAACCAATTATAGTGGCCCTCAGCTTCAATGTGTAAAGAGATTGTATTGTCTGACCCCTACCTAGCCAGGACACCTAAAGAATAACCTCTGCAAGTACCCCCTGTGATACCTAGGTAAGGAAACTAAGGTCACCCACATATAAAGAATGCTCAGGTGGACAGTCAGAGGTGGTATCGGCCATATGGGAAGGGTAACAAAGCCCAAAATGCAGAAGAGCTTCTAGATATGAATATGATCTTGGAAATATCTCTGGTGCTCACATAAAGTGACCACAGGTCATCCTAATCACAATCATGTGCACTTCCTTGTGCTTAACTCCCCTGTAAGAGGAGAGTCCTGAGAAACACTAATTATACCAAGGATTTCACTATCTCACCTGGACAGACACCTACTTGGTTTGTTTAGTGGTCTTGGATAATTAAATCACAATGAACTATTCCAAGACCCTAAAACCTAATCTTGTTGATGCACCCTATAAAAGAAAAGAGTGTAATTCATTTTATTAAGCGTTGATTTTAATTGATTGTGATTACTCAAATGGAAATAGTCGTATAACTAACGAAGTTATGACTCAGTAGTGAAGTAAATATGCACACCTAATAGGCAAATCCAAGTGCAATCTTGTAGAATGAAAAACGAGGTATGTGTCTACATGAGATGCAAAAATATTCATTCCTATCAAAATTCCAATGCAATCCTTCCTATATGAAAGTCTAAATACAACGCTCATCCAAGAAATCCAATGCAAGTACCTCCTTAAATCCATATCTAAGATGCAAGTAAGAATGCAACTATTTTGTATTTTCAATATGAAAGAATGAAAATGCAATAAAATTCATTTAAAACTTTCAGTCTCTGCAGAAAGTATTAAACACAAGCCCAACAAGACACCGAGATAAAAAGAGTAATGCACTAATGGCAAAACAGAAAAGGAGATAAATGACTAGAAATACTTTCAAAAAAATCTGAATGAAAAAGTGGTCTCTGGTCACAAAATAAGCATCCAACAGACATCATCAACACCCAGGAATACCAAGCCACACTCACAACCCACCCAACAAATTCCCACAACATCAAACTCAACCAAAAGGGAGGATGTACATGACTGTATAAAGAACAACAACATATTTACACGATTTTTGGCCAAAAACATGCATGTATATGTGGATTTTGGCCAAAAAATTGCATGTATATGTGAAATTTGGCCAAAAACCTACGTATACAGAGAAGACAGTGGTAAAAAGAAGGAAAAGAGTGAAACCAATCTAGGGGACTGTCAATGGATGAATCTACTAGTAAATGCAACACAAAAATAGGGAGAAACATAGAGAAAATAAAGAATATCAAGAACATTGTTCCCCCAACTCAAAATAGAAACAACTAGGAAAATCCCCAATAGAGTCGCCAATTCTGTTACAGAGAGAAAATTACTATGGCTTGGGGTGTACCACAACAAATAGCTTTGACACTAGAAATCAATCTTTCCCAATATGCATGAGAAACCAAACATCTAACACTAAGGGATACCAAATCGTACCTTGTTCCGAATGGTTGAAGTAGATCCTCGTTGAGATTTCCAACTCAAGCTTGTATTAGCAATTTACTCTTAATAATAGTAAACAAGATAATCATTCTATATAATAGCATGTTAGACCTACTCTAGCATATATATTCAATGATTAATAAAAAATTAAACATATCCATGGATTCAATATTCATATTCAATTGCAGATAATTGGATAGGAGAAGATATTTCTATTGATAAAATCAGAGATTACAATAGTGACAACCTCTATCGTCATATCCATGAATCGTAGAAACCGAGTCCTACATTTGGGCCTCCACCACATCAATCCTCCATCTCTTGATAGAAAGCACACAAGAAAAGAAAATCTTGGGAAGAACACATAGTGCTCCAAAGGGACAAAGGGATGCAGACTCAAGTATATGCAAACTGTGGCAACAATGGACCATAGTTTACTTGCTCTTCAATTCCTCCTCTTCAATGTATCCAAGGGGTTTCTTATATAGCACTCCAAAAGGGTAATGGAGGGTCGAATCTGAGCGTTCTCAAGGAATTTGGAAGGCCAAGAGTCAAGTTATTAGGAATCGTATGAGGAAAATTCCAAAAATATTTGGACTTATGCACACATCCCGATGTACGTGGGTTTGAGGTCAAAATTCACATGTACACGTGAGTATGGGATTAAAAGTCACATACAACAATAAACAGGAGTTTTTAAGAGATTAAATTGGAACATCAAAGGATAATATGAGTCCATGGGGTCTAAAGAGTCTGTAGAGAGACAGTAAAGGCCATCAACATGTGATCAACCATGTGTGGTAAAATCAGATATAACACATATATGTGAAATAAATGACATGTTCAAATTTAAATTTTGATTAAGAAAGCATATATATGATAATGTTGTGCATAGATAACTAAAATCAGCATTCTAATAGTAAATATAGTAACTTCTACATAATGCAATAAATCTACAGTAACTAGTATATTTTTGAAAAATTAACTAAAAACAATATAAAAGAAAAATATATTCTAATGAAAATAGTTTCTTGTACTTACCTTGAATGGTCCCTTATCCAAGGTCACCACAAGAACGAGGAACTGCCCAGATATACACAGAAACAAGTACTTCATCAATTAAAATGTAAAAAATTGGTTACGTGCAGAAAACATCTTTAAATTATGAATGTTAAAGTTGAATGCGATAGAATTATAATCAAAATGGTGCTAAACTAAGTTGTCTTGTCCAAAATGTTTAAATAAAAAAACTACTCAATCTGCTCAGTAAAAAAATTATCCTAACTCAAAGAAAAGTCAATTTACCATGTGTTATGCTAAACAATAGTGCACAATAAATAGTAATGTGCAATAATGCACAGTGGGGAATATTTTAATTGCCATGCTAGGATAACACGTGGATGTTGAGGGATACCATACTTGATATTTCATCTTGATATTCCTCAAAACTTTGTAAGCCATGATATATCTATGCCAATGGTGGATTGTTGCACTAAGGGTGTACTCATACACAAAACAAGGACTTAACTATGTTGAAATTGAAATAGCTTCTTGGGTCACGATATCACTATGTTAATTGGGATCTATTCAAAACATGTAAAATGAACATGTTCTTAAGAATCACTACTGCAATCAATACATCAGTCTCATACGCATTTTATATATAAAAAGGGAGACTTCATTAGACAAGTAAGTAATTGAAATCAATATATAATCCTAACTTAAATGCACACCACATACATCAACATGAATTCATAGTATTCTCTTTTATGGCTCTATGTGTTGAAATAATAAGAAATGGATGGATTTTCTTACCCACAATAGGGATCCATCACATGTAAAAATCAAATATAATATTTTGGTATTAAATATGTTATAAATAACATCATGACACATTTTCCCAAGGAATAACCTCACAAAAAACCCTCGAAGTACTTCCCCATAAATCATGGATTATAAATGGGACTATCATGACACTTATAATAATATATATAAATCTATAAAGGAATTAAAAATCTTAATTCACTTGTCTTGATGTCTTTTACTGTAAATAACATCTAGAAAACTTTTTTTGTCCTTTATAATTGTTCATTAAGAAACAATGTCCAAACTTCATATTCCTTGGCTTGCTTCATGAGGGTATAAACAATATTTGCTCCCAGCCCCACATATATATCCCACAACAAGCCAAGTGGCTGACAATTTGATTAAATTTCTTCAAATTGATAGCAAAATAAAATGTATATAATTTCTCCGCTACCCTCATTTGTGTCTTTTACATACCAAAAATTGTCCATTTTATTTTCTCATGTAGAAGATAGTCAATCTACATAATTTTTTGGATTTCAAATGATGAATCTTGAACAAAAGTATTATTATTTTGTTGATTAACAATATTAAAAGAACCAATTACAATTTTGAATCCATTTGGGCATTGAATCAAAACTTCTGGTAAATCCTTTGGGCATAAACAACCCTAGAAAAGGCAGATATGGGCATAATCTCAGCCCTATATAGTGGTAATGTTCAGTAGTTGCAACCCTTAAATGAAATTTTGGGAACACTTAGATGAAATATGTGCATCAACAATCCTGGTTGTACCTTCATAACAACAATAGATTCCCCAACATAAAACCTTTTGTAGCAACAATTTGGCGTCATTTGAAGGTTCTAGAGATAAAGTATGTTGAGGGTGTCCTGAAATGACCCTCTTGTGGAGTTGTAATAGATGTGGGAATACTTGGAGAAGGATCTCATACCCATTTTGTGAGAACCAACCTATTACAACATACAACCAATGCATAGATCCAAAAGAAGTTGAGGATGGTGATAAATGGAGTGAGCCAAATGGAAGCAGATGAGAGTAGGATTTTTGTGTTAATGATGAAAAATAAGGAATCACCTGATATCCATAATAGTCCATTCGAATATTTACATGGTACTTTATAAATGAGGTGGGCCAACATTTCAAAATTCATATTCACGTTTTATTTTTCTGACCATCCTTAATGAACTAATTGTTTTGGAACTTATCATGGTCAAATTGACGAATCAAATTAGATTCCAAGATCATGAGGTAAGAGGTGTTGAATTTATTTTCATTTTATCCATTTCATTTATATATTAGGGGGATATACAACCCTTATGATACCCATTAGGTTTTCCATTGAATTGCAAGATTGTCGGCCGAATAGTTGCGCAAATATTTGTGGATATTCAACCCACATTTGCACAACTCATAGGATACAAAAAGTATGATCATGTAACATTATTGCAAATATGTCTAGTGAGTTAGAATCCACAAAGTGTGAAACCTTCTTATCAATGGGTTGTGCAACTATGTAGCATGACTATTTGGTGGGTAGTTGTGTAATGCATGGCTTTCCTATGTTTTGGTCATGAAACTTTGATGTGTTCCTATGTGATGGGAAAATATTTAGTGCATGGATTGAATTCACTTTAGCCACACAAATTTGTTGCATGAGTACTATATGGTGGGAATTTGTACAATATCACATCCTAATTTTTTGTATGGATCCACAATTGTGATGCATATCTGGACGGTTGGAATCCACAAAACTTGCGGGTTCCTTACCACCTACAAACACAAATGAGTTTCACATGTTATAGGATGATATCTACCAAATTGCCTAAATTATGGTAGTTCTTACATCATGCAAGTAACTTGTATGATTATTTTGTGAACTAATGCACAATCTACATGGAAATTTTCTTTATGCCCACACAACCCACTTCTTTTTTTAGTATTTTTGTTTGTGTGGAAAGCCTATTTCTAGGATTAATCAAATACTTATTACCCTTTAACAAGATATTATTGAGTGAGATGATCCAAATATGGAAACTTGAGGATGGTTCCTTCTAGATGAATTTATCCACTACTAATATGGAATTTTATTGGACTACAATGTATCCTTCACAAAATACCCAGTAATTTAACTTCCATCTCCATATTGTACATAATATTTACATGGTTAACCACAGTGAAATCCTTGATCACTCTCAGTTTAACTTGTTAATTCAGAAAATGATAGGTCACACGTAACAATAGATCCACATTTTCTCTATCAATAATTGTGTCCAACACCAATAATTATGTCAGATCTATATCACTTGTGAAAGGTCTTAATTGACGTCAGGTCTATGGAGATTCCAGGTTTGTGATTATGTGGATGAAGAACAATAAAAAATTCTATAAAGTGACTTTATAGCCTCTGGCTATATATATATCAAAGAAAATTCACATCTCTTTGATATAATCACTTTTGACCATATATATAGATCTAGGGAAACCATAGGTTTGTATCTGCAATCTAATAAGATTTGAGAAACATATCTATTATTTTGACAATGATTATATTACAAATAAACCCATTCAAACCTGACAACAAGGAACCTAACATTTTTAGGAAACAAAACATGTTGTCCATGTTTTTGGACTTCTAAACATATTTGATAATTTCTAAGCATATCCGATATATTCTATTATCAATGCAAGCAAGTTAAAATTACAGGAAACAAAGAATGGTAGAAATTGAGAAAGTATGGAATACAAATCACATTAACTGAAGAAAAATATGTATGAGAATTAGGAATATGTTTCCTATACTATTCATAAAAGAATTGTTACAACTTACCTTGATTTGTGAAGCTTCACACTGTCTTCTTCTTATTTACCTTTCAAAACATCATTCAACATACTACAAATATTCTCCTGTTGCAATAATTTCATGTTAGGACCCATCACAAAAATATTTTCCTGTTTATGAAAATAACAAAACCAATCTAAATAAATACAATACTATTACAATGTAAATTACAATACTATTCAACTATTCAAGTAAAGTAATTCTTAATAACATATCACCTAAGGAAACATGGAGAACCACAACACTATGTATATAAGTCCATCGATCACAGAAAAATGCCATTTTTTTCCTCTAAACTGTTCAAATGTTTCCCAACGCTATCTGTAACAAGTTCCAATGGATGAATCAAATAGAAATAGTAAAATTTAAACACTACAATTATAGAAATAACTACTTTTAATGTATACTTCCTTACCATTCATTGAGCTCCTCTTTGTTTCAAGAATAATTTAATATTCTCTACTAAACAAGACCAACCACGTGAAGGTGGAAGCCCTTATGGCCCCTCCCCGCCTCACATCCCTCTCAATTCCCCAAGCCCAATGCATCTACTTGCAAATAAACAATTTACTGCAAATTAATTCACTCAATAACTAAAAAAGAGATTTCATTAAACCATTCAATCATTCAATAGTTGAGAAAAACATTCATTAAACCAATCATTTAGTCAATGGCCTATAAAAACATTGAGTAAACCATTCATTAAAGCATTCATTTAACCATTCATTCATTAAATAGAGGAAAAAAACATGTACTACATTGTGTTATAAATAAGAATTACTCAAAATTTCGTCAGACACTTCCTTTTTACTTTCCTTCTCTTTACATATTTAGCAAGAAGCGTATCTTCTGGAATCTTCTCATCAGTCTCCCTAGTAGATTGCTTGCAAGGTTGAACTTATTGCGAGGGGCTCGAAATTGTTGCAATAATATAAAAAATGTAAATTTTTTTTTTTTTATAATTACAAGTAATTCATTTAAAAAAACATTACAAAGGTGTATTTTTACCTGGAATCAGCACATCATTATGTTCATCATTATCCTGGACCATCTCAACATGATTAGTGTTACCTGCATCTACATGCTCTGTAGTTGAATTGTGGAGAATTATAATTAATGTTCATCATCTGCAATTATCTATACAAAACAGTAGCATATTAATAAATTCATTACCAAGAATCGAAGCATCATCTTCGACTGGTTGGTGTACACCCTTGACATTAACGGGATCATTACTTTCCTGCTCAAAACAAAACAAATAATTTATATTATTTTTTTATAACAAATAAATTGCATGAGAACTATTAAATTTTCATTAAACTATAAAGTTTTTATATACTAGTGCACCAGATGGATCAGCAAAAGATCATGTTGTATTCCCAAACAATATTCTTCGGCGTTCAACAACGACTTCAAAGCCTTGTTTGATGCCAAGCTTCAGGTCTTCTTGAGTGGGAAATTATTTGAATCGGTCGGCCTGCATATTTGCATGACATCATTAATTTTACATTTTTTTCCAGAATTAAAAAAAACAATTCTATATATTATTTGGATGCAGTATCGGGTTTTCGATACTTACAATTCATGTCACCAAATTCAAATAACCACGAGGCCCAAGCTTGTGTTGACCAATTTTTTCTAGTCTTGCCTTGGTGTCCTTTGATGGGTCTGATAGCCTAATCAAGTGTTGAATTACGTTAGTCGATGATCCAAATTTGATCTAAAAATTAATAATAATAAGTCTTATCATTACATTGTGGAATGTATTGCATACCTCCCTATTCGTGGTGGTATCTTTCCTGCTTTTCTTAGACCCTTCTTGTTTCCATCTTCCACTAGGGATTTCCACTCCCTTGATGGAATCATTAGAGGATGCTCATACCTAGGGTTCTTTTCTAGGTGAACCCTATATTGGTCTCAGACAATCTTCAGATGTTTTCCATCCTTCTGTAGGACCTTCGATGTATCGAAGGTATCTTTTCCAAACAAACCAACAAACCAATTAGTCAACTCATCCTTTAAAGCTTTTGCATGTCTATCCCACCTTGTGCAAATGGTGGGACTGAAGATATCCAATGACAAATCATTTATATTTTATAAAATACATCATTTCCTACAAAAACATTATTCCATCATTAGTCAACATCAAAAAAAAATTATCGGTATATTAGAAACAAATTATAAAAACTAAATTGAACAATCTATAATTACTTGGAATCTTCTATATCTTTATTGGAACGAGCTCATCGTTCACAAAAAATGTTGTCACCATTGAACCAGTGCTAGTGACATGAGAAGATCCAGGAAATTTTGCTTCATCATTAGCATTAGTATCAAACCCTGCATCCACCCCTTTTTCTGCAAAATCTATTGTGGGTCGGTCAGCATCAGCTGCACCCTCTGCTGGCCTTGGGGGTGTCGCAGAGCGTGTTTTTGACTGTTTAGTGGAAAAAAAGGGTGCAGTACGTGGTGTATGTGGGGTGGTTTGGTCACTAGGACCAAAAATTCCTTCACCACTACTGTTAAACTGCAGAATTTCCTATAAATACAAACCATTTGTTGATGTATTTGTAACTTCGGAATGTATTCACCTATGTATCTTATGTCTTGTACCCCGATGTTTATTCTGGGATGTGTATGTAATGTAATTGAGCCATGATGTCATGCCCCAATGTTCTTATTGGGAGGATCTACAATGTAAACAAATCATGTCAAGTCATTGTGGGTAACCCTCCTATTGTCTAAGGGTTAAAGTCCCCGCAGTTCCAGGGCACTAGGGTTATTAGACTCACCTAGTGAAGTCATCCCTAATAGGGATTTAGTCATGTTGGGAATCAGTATAAATAGAGAGGTGACCTTTATATTTAACACACATAGACTCACACTTAGCTGTAGTGCATAGCTAAGAAAGAAGAAGATACTGGGGCTAGGAAGAAAGAGGTTACTGCTGCCGAGAGATCATCTTACTGTTTTGGGCTTTTCTATTTGGTGTTGATTCTATCTCGGAGGAAGTTGCGGGGTTCTCTCCATTTATGGTTTCCCCGAGGAAAAACAATGTGTTCATTGTCTCTTGTGTTTGATTGCTGTGCTTGTTATTCTCTCAGTTAAAAGATCCTAATAATTTTAGCTTAAAGTTAAAAATCTAACATGGTATCAGAGCTAACCTGAGAAGAAGACACTGTATAGCTACGGGAACTAGGGATTCCTACTTTGTGGATATTCCTCCATATATTTTCAGAAAAATAAGGTTGGATTAACTATCCTACTTAGGGCACATCTTTCTGTCGAAGCAGAATCCATTTCTGAGGTTTTTCAGTTTTGGACCCGACACTGCTGCCGGAAATTAGGGCTTTTCACACAAGAGGAATTTTTCAATGAGACCAGCTGGATTGATCTCCCCCCCAAAATCAAATTTAGGGATCAATTTCAAAGAATTTGGTTGGACAGAACTCTAGAAAAGCAAAACCCTAATCTACTCCTAAACCAGCACTGCAGGATTTCAACTCCAAATCCAGATCCGACATCTTGACTTGGTAAGATCTAAATCTTTTGTATTTCCAATTGAGGTTCTCAGTTAAGATGTATCATCATACCAAGCTTGATGAAAAGCTTGAGGGTGCTGATAACTTCCGAGCCTGGAAGTATAGGATCTCCCTGGTTCTGGAAGAGAATGAGTTGGACTCCTACATCAATGTGGAGGTTCTAGTTCCAAAGGGAGATGAGGCTAAGGCCTTACATAAGAAGATGTTGGTTATGGAAAAGAGGATCATTGCTGATTCTATCAAGGATCACCTTATACCACATGTTTCCTCCCTCAAGATACCTAAATCTATGTTTGATTCCCTAACCAAATTGTTTGGAGGAAAGAACATAAACTGAAATATGACCTTGAGGAACCAATTGAAGAATGTGAAGATCCAGAATGCAGAAACCATCCAGTCTTACTTCACAAGGGTTTCTCAGGTCAAGGAACAATTGGAAGCAGTAGATGAAGAAGTGGATAATGCAGAGATTGTGATGACCAACTTGAATGGTCTCCCTAGGACATGGGACTCCTTCATTCAAGGGATCTATGCCAATAATAAGTTAGTCAAGTTTAGTAGACTGTGGGAAGAATGTTCTCAAGAATAAGCTCAGATAGCAGCTTGAGAAGAGAAGATGGGAAGTGAAGATCAAGCTCTCACAATACAATCTAAGAAACCTAGATCCAAGCATCATAGAAGTAAGTATTCTAATCAAAGGAATAACTTCAGAAATCCTAGAGATAAGTCTAATTTTATTTGCTATACATGTGATGAGAGATGACACTTTTCTAGAGATTGTCCTAAGAACAAAAGTAGCTCTCACAAGAAGAAGGGAAACAAGAGAAGACATCATGCTCATGCTGTAGAGGATGATAAACCTTCATCAAAGAGAACCCTATATGAAAGTGAAGATTCTTCAAGTGAGGAAGAATATGTTTTGATTTCCGCTCTCACGAGAAACATTACTCATGGAAGCAATGATTGGCTTATAGACAGTGGTGCTTCCACGCACATGATTGGATTCAAGGAATCCTTTGTGAAACTTTGAGAACATAAATCACCTCATAAGTTGAAACTAAGAGATGACTACCAATATCCAATAAAAGTTAGTGGGGAATCCTCCTATAAGATAGACTCTAGAAATTTTATGACAATGAAGGAAGTATTGTTTGTACCAGGACTCAAGAATAACCTTCTCTCCATATCTGCATTAGATGCAAAAGGAATGAGGGTTGCATTCATATATGGTCAAGTCATCACGTGGCCAAAATAAAAGACTATTGATGATGCAATAGTGATTGTGGAAAAAGAAGGAGGTTTGTACAATTGAAGGGCCATCCATAACAAGCCTTGGTCCATGACACAGTAGAGCCAAATGAACTTTGGCATAGAAGGCTTGCACATGTGCATTACAGAGCACTACCTCTTTCAAGAAAAGTTGTTGAAGGTCTCCTAGAAATAAAAGCAATACATGATGGGGTCTGCAAAGGATGTGCGAAAGGAAATAACACAAAGAAGACATTTCGAAGTAGTGAGAGCAAAGAAAAAGGAATCTTGGAAATCATCCACTCCGATGTATGCGGTCCAATTTCATCAAGTTCACTAAGCGGGTATGTATACTATGTTTCTTTCATTGATGAATTTTCTAGGAAGACATGGATCTACTTCATGAAGAACAAATATGAAGTATTCAACAAATTCAAGGAATTCAAAGCCTTGATTGAGAATCACACTGAAAAGAAGATTAAGACCTTTCTATCAGATAATGGAGGATAATTCATGTCAAATGAATTCAAAGAGTTATGAAAATACTTAGGGATTAAGAGGGGGTTTCCCACTCCTTATAATCCACAACAGAATGGGATTGCAGAATGGAAGAATAGAACTATCATGGAAGCCGCAAGAGCTATGCTTCATGATCAAGATCTTCCTATGAATCTTTGGGCAGAAGCTACCAGAACAGTGGTGCATGTACAGAACCGTACTCCACACAGAGTACTCAAGAACAAGACTCCTTAAAAATTCTTCTCTGGAAAGAAACTAGAAGTCAACCATCTCAGAATATTCGGCTGTCCTGTGTACATACACATTCCAAAAGAGAAGAGGACAAAATTAGATCCTTCAGGAAAGAAGGGTATATTTGTGGATACTCTGAAAGCTCGAAGGCTTACAGAATCTATTTCCCAGGATACAAGAAGATTAACATTAGCAAGGATGTGACATTTGATGAAGACAGAGCTTACAAGAAATCTAGAAAGAAACCTGCTGAAGAACATGAAGAAGAAGAAGCACCTAGAATTCATGATACAACCATGAACGAAGAAACTCAAGGAGAAGATCGAGAATTTGAAGAACCACAAAGACCTGTAGATACACCTCTAGAAAAGAATCCTCATAAGAGGAAACCTACTTGGGTATGGGACATTATCCAAAGTGCGAAGAGATATGGGGCTCCAGAAGAGAATCACAGAGAAAGAAAGAGGACCAGATCCTGCTCCGGGTATGTAGCAGTACTATGTGATTTCATCGATAAAGAACCTTACAATTATGAAGAAGCAGCATAACGAAAAGAATTGAAGGATGCTATGATCAAAGAGTATCAATAGATCATGAAGAATGATGTTTGGGATGTTGTCCCAAGACCAGAAGGGATGTTAGTTGTAACTTCCAAATGAATCTACAAGATCAAGCATGCTGCAGACGGTAGCATTGAAAAATATAAGGAAAGTTTTCTAGCTTGTGGTTTCTCCCAGAAAGAAGGAATAGATTATGAAGAAACCTTTGCACCTGTAGCCAGATACACTTCCATCAGATCAATACTTGCCTTGGCTATAGTAATGAAATGGAAGTTACACCAAATGGATGTCAAGACTGCTTACTTGAATGGTGTAGTGGAAGAGGAAGTGTATGTAGAACAACCACTCGGTTTTGAGACACATGACAGGGAGTCTCATGTGTGCAGATTGAAGAAAGCCCTGTATAGTTTGAAATAGGCACCCAGGACATGGTATAGAAGAATTGACAGCTTTCTATCCAATTTGGGCTTTACCAAGAGTAGAGCAGATTCCAACCTTTACTACAAGGTTGAAGATGGCAACCAAGTGATGCTTCTACTATATGTAGATGATTTGTTTGTAACAGGTATGGATGGGTTGATTGCTGATACAAAGAGAAAGCTTGATGCTGAATTCGAAATGAAGAACTTGGGTATGATGCATTTTTTTTAGGCATGGAGGTGTGGAAGAATACATATGAAATATCCCCCAGACAAGGGAAGTATGTAGTAGAGATCCTGAAGAGGTTTGGGATGATGGAATGCAAGGCTATGGCCACACCTTTGGCATCAAACCTGAAGCTATTGAGAGATGCTTCATCAGATTTGGTTGATGCTACGATGTTTTGTCAAATGATTGGGTCCTTCATGTACCTAATGAACATGAGACTAGGCATTTGATTTGTTGTGAACACCTTGAGCCAGTTCTTGACAGATCCAAGAAATGTTCACTTGATTGCTGCAAAGCATATTTTGAGGTACCTGAGGGGTATAGTTGATTATGGGCTCAAGTATGAGTTGAATGAGAAGATTAACCTGGAGGTTTATGTTGATTCAGATTGGGCAGGTAGTGCCATCGATAGGAAGAGCAATTCAGGGTGTTGCTTCAGTATGGGATCAGGTGTGACTCTTGGTTTAGAAGCAATCATGTGTGGCTTTGAGTAGAGCTGAAGCAGAGTATGTCATAGCTTGTTCAGCTAGTTGTGAAGTAGCATGGATAAGGAAGCTACTATATAATTTATTTGATCTCCAGTTGGATGCTACTTGTATATATTGCAAAAACCAGAGTTGTGTGAAGTTGTCGAAGAACCCGGTGTTCCATGACAAGTCAAAGCATATCGAGATCAAGTATCACTATATCAGGTATATGGTGTAGAGGGGAGTAGTGAAGCTCCAGTATGTTGCAACAAACGATCAGATAGCTGATGTGTTGATGAAGCCATTGGCTAGGGTGAAGTTTGAGTACTTCAAGGAGAAGCTTGGTGTTCTCCAGATTGAGGTTCCCTCCAAAGGGAAGTGATGAGTCCGTGAGCCATTTTGACATGGGAGAGGATTAAGTTCCTTCCATAGTTAGATGTAAGGGCTAAGACATTCTGTCATGGTGAGAGGATTTAGGTTCCTTCCATGTCAGATATGAGTACTGAGCCATTCTAATATGACTATGGGATTGGTTCCTACATGATCAGATATAAGGGCTATTGCCATTCTTGGAATGGAGGTGCCTGGTCAGTTACTAGGAAAACTCAGTCTAGGACTGAGAGACATTATGATGTGATAGAGGGATGTGTTCCCACTTGATCAGATTTAAGGGTTGAGCCATTATGTGATGGTTAAAGGATTAGGTTCCTCCCATGTCAAATGTGAGTGCTGGCCAATATGACGAGTAGGTCAGATGTAAGGGGAACTTCCATTCTTCGGGAGAATGGAGGCACCTGGTCAGTTACCCAAAATCCTCAGTATAGGACTAAGAGCCCTTTCGATGTGATGTGTTTACACATGGTCAAATGTAAGTGCAGATCCTTTCTGACAGGATGAGGTTGGGTATAAGTGTTGAGCCATTCTGGCATGATGTGTTTACACATGGTCAGATGTGAGTACTATGCCTTTCTGACAAGATGGGTTCAGATGTAAGTGCAGATCCATTTCGATGCAATGTGCTTGCACATGATCGGATATAAGTGCTGAGCCATTTTGGCACGATGTGTTTACACATGGTCAGATGTGAGTGCTGTGCCTTTCTGACAAGATGGGGTTGGATGTAAGTGCAGAGCCATATCGATGCGATGTGCTTGCACATGAGCAGATATAAGTGTTGAGCCATTATGGCATGATGTGTTTACACATGGTCAGATGTGAGTGCTGGGCCTTTCTGACAAGATGAGGTCAGATGTGAGTGTTGGGCGTTCCTTTCTGACAAGATGAGGTTAGATGTAACAGCTAGGTGGGCCATTCTAACTTAAGTGTCAGATATAAGCACTGATGAAGACCTACATGAAGGGTAGGCCTACAGGGCTGACTCTGTAGAACTTCCTGTGACGAGAAGAATCGAGATAGCACCATTCTAAGATAGCATGTGATGATGATCCAAACTTGATGATGATACCGATCAAGTGATGATCCAGATGTGATGATGATCCAGATCAAGTGATGATCTAGATGTGATGATGATCCAGCAGTGATGATCCACTAGTCGTAATGATGCATATTCTGTGATGAAGAAGACTTGAAGAAGAAGATGACTTAGAAGATGAATTGAAGATGAAGAAGATGAATAAGACTCGAAGCCGAAGAAGAAGAATTGAATATGAAGATAACAAGATGACCCAGTCGATACAGAGAAGAAGACTAGTGCTGAAAATTGTGTCGAAAGAATACCTTCCTAGATAAGAGGGAGTGTTGATGTATTTGTAACTTTGAAATGTATTCACCTATGTATCTTATGTCTTGTACCTCGATGTTTATTCCGGGATGTGTATGTAATGTAATTGAGTCATGATGTCATGCCCCAATGTTTCGATTGGGAGGATCTATAATGTAAACAAGTCATGTCAAGTCATTGTGGGTAACCCTCCTATTGTCTAAGGGTTAAATTCCCCGCAGTTCTGGGGAACTAGGGTTATTAGAGTTACCTAGTGAAGTCAGCCCTAGTAGGGTTTTAGTCATGTCGAGAATCAGTATAAATAGAGAGGTGACCTCTCTATTTAACACACACTCACTCACACTCAGTTGTAGTGCATAGCTGAGGAAGAAGAAGACAACGAGGCTAGGAATAAAGAGGTTACTGCTGTGGGGAGATCATCTTACTGTTTTGGGATTTTCTCCATTTATGGTTTCCCTAAGAAAAAACACTGTGTTCATTGTCTCTTGTGTTTGATTTCTATGCTTGTTATTCTCTCAGTTAAAAGATCCTAATAATGCTAGCTTAAAGTAAAAAATATAACACCATTGTATTATAAGTTCAATATCATATAAAATTAAAAATTATAACGTTCTAAATGAATTTACAATATTATTCCGGAACTTACTTTCAGTTGTCGACATCTTTGGATCAATAATTCAATCTTTGTTTTGATCTCATCTATTTGTGGAAATGTCAATGCCATATGATCCAGTTCCTCATTTTGTTTTTCCATGGTCTTCTGTAGTAACTTCAACGGGTCTATACACGTACCAATTTCATTATCTTTCAACAACTAGTAGACATCAAACTCTAAATACTGTTGAGATGGCGTTTCATAAACCGAATCCCCTGTCTGCAACAAAAATATATAAAGCAATGCTTATTTTTGAAGTAATAGTCTACGCAAACAATTATATTAACAAAAATTGTCTATCAAGGTATATTCCTAGAATTACATATAGGTTTACTTGATGCCTAGACGATGGTGTGGTCTGAACAACAGCTGGGGACGTCCCTCGATCATTCACCTACAAAAAAAAGTTTAGAACATTATCATAAGGAACACAATATGTAAAAACTAAAAAATACATAACAAAAATAAACATTATGCGACATGTTTTATATGTGTACAATTTGGAAGTATTTAGAATGTAGAATTACATTTAGGTTTACCTATTTCCCCAAAACTCCAGTCATCTGATCAACAGCTGGGGACTTTCCCCGATCATCAACCTGCCAAAAAAGTAGACAACATTATCATAATGAACACAAACATAGAAACGAAAAAAATACATAACAAAATAAACATTATGCTACACAATATACATGTGTACAATTTTAAAGTATTTAAAATGTAGAATTACATTCATTTTTACCTATTGCCTCGATGTCGCGGCCGTCTGATCAATTACCGGTTGGCTTCCCTGATCAACACTCTACATGGAAAATATATAAGATTATATAAACAAACTAAATATACTATTGAAAATACATAACAATAGATCTATTTGTCCATCCTAAATTTTTACAATGGAATATTGATGTATACCTGCCTTCTTGAGGAAGGTCTACTAACATCTAATGTGAGGGAGGTTCCCCTGAAAGAACCCTGCATAAAAAACATACTTAAATTTACCCAACGAAACTAAAATACTCTCTAAAACAATTTTAAAACATAACATTTTTATGTATACCTGTTGCATCGCGGATCATGTACTCCTCTCACCTTATGCAGGGATGATGCGCCCCCCATCACCTCCCTGTGATGTCAACATAGGAAATTTAATAAAAAAATATAATTATATGCTAATGAAAAATCCTAAAGATGTTAAAATAATTAATAAAAGGTTGGGTAAATTGTTGGATGTACCACATCCATACTAACCGTGTTTGTATCTACACGATTCAAATTATAATTAATAAGCAATTATTCCCTAGTAACTATTGATTTAATGGCACATATAAAGACATGGTTTCCTTCATGTGCCTCGAATATGTATTTGGGTTGCTTAAGTGTATAGCATGTTTGTGTACTATTTATAAACCCCACAATATTCCCAGTTATATTTTCCCTTCCGTTAATGTACAACATTGCTCCTTTATTTTGATCTTTGTCTTTCAGTTTTAAATAATTTACTGACAACCCATATCTACTCATACTTCATGTATATTGGACTAAGAGCATCCAATCATTGTATCTGTAATAGGGCCAACATACTCCATCAATTATGTACATCTTTTGTATCCAACCTTTGTGGAATCCATGCGAAAAAACCCCAATCCATGTAATTATGACAGTGTGTTTCTATATATCCTCTCATTCACACAAAAATCAGTGTTGACTTGAGGAAGATCCCTAGGTACCCATTGTTTCACTAGGTGTTTGTACCTAAATGGATCCTCGATGTCTCCTATTGTCTCGTAATCATAGGAACATGACCCCCCTCCTCTGAGAAAAAAAATCCATGTGTTTATTGAATTTTCTTCTGATCTTATGACATCTACTTGATCTAGCCCTACTGGATGTCTCATTTTCCTCTAGCCTTCCCAAAATCCCCTCGTTGGAGGAATACAGGTCTGACAAATACCTGTTTGGTTAGACCTACACCATGGTCGGAAAAAAATTTGGCAAATAATAGAAAAAATACCAGCAAGAAACTTGGAAAGACTTATATGCATGAAATAATGGTGATTTCATTATCCTGAATAATATCAATAATTCCCTAGTATAACAATTCATCACATGATCCTTTAACACGATATATATATCAATTCGTTCCATAGTAAATGCTTCTGCCAATTTATCTCAAAATACAAACTATGTTTTTTACAATATTCTTAGGTGTACCTATTTTAATTTAGTTTGTTTGCTCACCCAAAAATATTAAAGACCCAGTTGACGGATCTCAATATATCAAATAAAATCATTTGCAAATATGTTTTAACTTTTTTTTAGAAGAAATGGATGTGTTCCTTGATATTCATTAGTGAATCAAAGGTAACTTTTACATAGTATTGAGAATAAGTCAGTCTAGTAACGAGTGGAGATCATAAGTATCAAAAAATTTCCCAAGAGGAGGGACGAAACCCACAATCCCAAGATGATTGAAGTAGCAATACAACACAGAGAACATAAGGAGCCAAAACAACTTATCCAAGGAGCCATCGAGGGTGGAGAAAAAACACCCCTGAGGGGATGAAAACAAACTCTATATCCCTATCTAAAACAAGAAAGATGCTGGTGTATCCCATAGTAGAAAGAACTAAAAATTACTATGCCACAGAAATAAAAAAATATATTATATTAACTATATCATGTCTTCCTCAATGATTTATCCTTCTAAAAGTTACGAGAAGGAGAGGAGTTCTTCCTTGGATAAATGGTCTGCACTCATATTGAGCTCCCTATAGACATGGCTAAAGTTATATAACAAACAAGTTGAAGATGTTGGTAGCATAGCAGATATGTTGGATATCTGACTAAATGCATTACTTTCTCTAGCCTCTATAGATAAGTTCACATTCTGAGAGCTTCTATCACTACATTGACACGATCACACAACTTCTAGGTCACTTCTCCACTCTACATTGGCTCGATTATTCATTTTCTTGGCCACTCCTCTCTCCTTACTCTACACCCATAGGATTACATATAACTTAGATAAACTTCCAACTCATCACAATAAACTCATAAGATGGAAAGGAAAGGTCACACCAATCCATTTTTTTTCAATCCCTATATGGGTGGTCTCTACAAAAGGATTATGTAAATGTAACCCATGCTTGGATATCACAAGCCTTGAGGATCTTTGTCTCAACATTTGTACACCTTGGATAGAGAGCACTTCAATAGGAGACCATATCTTGATAATAGATTAGGTTGCTTGTGGATTTAGTCCACTTTACTATCATTGGATTCCCTCACCTATTTTATATGAAGGGAGGATAGAGTCTTTATTTGTATTATTCATGTAGAATAAAGTGAGAGTTTATTGGATCAATTGTATCTTAAAGACAAACCTGCCTTGAATATTTATACTTGTCTTTATGCAAGGAAGGAAGGTTCTAGATTTTGTGAAATACAAAACCTAGAAGATACTTGAAGGGTTGGGGTTTTGTGAAAAATAAAACCTAGAGGATACTTGAAGTGCCAGGGTTTGAGTCCATGTGAGAAGGACCTAGGGTTTGTGGAAAAAAAATACTATAGGAGTCTTGGAGCACTTTGCTTGGAGAGTTTGTGTGATGCAAGATTGTTGAAAGAATGGACTTGTTGGTGTTGGTGTTGGTGCTAACTTGTTTTAAGGATTTTGGTGTGGCTAGATAACTTGGTGGGATACATTGTTAGGCCTTCGTATTGCTCATTAGTGTTTTCTATTGATGGTAGACACCCTAGATAGGGTTTGGATGCATTGGAGACTCTTAGCATGTGGATAAGCTTGAAAGACTATTTTGTACCAACTTGTGATAAGTTGTTGGTATGTACTTGTAAATTCATTTTTATGTATATGCCAAGTGTACATTCTTGTTAAGACTATATACTTAAAGAGCTGGTTTTCAAAGTATATTCTCATGGTGAATGAGTAGTTTCTAGGGCTTTTTGGTATGCTGATTTATCATAAAGAATCAGCTAATTTTCTTGAGTGATTTGACAAGTATATAGAATCTAAGAGGGAATATTTGTGGTTGTAACATATCTATTGTTAATAAGTAAATTTCAGATCTGTAATATGTTGGCACTTGATCCCTAAGGCTAGTGTCTTTAGTTCTAGTATTCGTGTAGAATAATGTGAGAGTTGATTGGATGAATTGTAACTTGAAGAAAACCTTTCCTGGAGTCTTTATACTTGTCTTTATGAAAGGAAGGAAGGTGCTAGGGTTTGTGAAAAAAAAACCTAGAAGATACTTGAAGGGTTAGGGTTTTTGAAAGACAAAACCTAGAGCTGGATAATTGAAGTGCTAGGGTTTGAATCCATCTAATAAGGAACTAGGTTTTTGATAGTGGTTCCAACCTCATCAAACATCACATGGAGATTAGGAATTTGGTAGGCAACACTTTTTATGAATGCAGGATTGGAAGGATTGTATATTTTTCCTTGGATTCTATCATGTATGAGAATATGGGAATGGCATTGAATAAAAAGAGCCAAACCCTTCATTTAATCTGGTGTTAATGGTGTTAATGGTGCTAATTGTTTAACTCCTCATTCATAGCCTTAGAAAAACTGTATCTTTCACTTGAGCCAAAATACTTGATTAGGCATGTCTATCTTTTTCTACAATATTTTTAAGGCTCAGCCATAAAGGTCTGCAATTTACACTTAGAACCAATGTACAAAGCTAAAAATATACTACAACAATTCCATTATATATGTGCCTCACATTATAACATTAAAGTTGAATATATCCAATAAAGAGACAACATTCCATTGAATAATCAGTCCATACATTGCACAATTGAAACCTGATATTATCAAGTCTTAAGAGGACAAACATATCACTCTTCACAACCCTCCTATGATGGCTATTAAACACTATATTAGTAGAAGCATTTTTCAGGTAGGAAAATAAAAAAATAGTACATGACAACAACCTTACAATGCAAAATGATAGACTTGAATATCCCAAAATGTAGCTCCAAATCCGCAAATATATATTCATCATTCAACCCAATGGCCTAGGAAATTTATCTAGAATGGAAGAAACACATTGAAAATGAGGATCTATTATTCTTTTGTAGGTTTCCATCCAACTATCACCAAATCAAAGATTAATAAAATGAGTCCAAAACCTTAGGATGTTAGCCTTGAAGAGTTCAAATGTGCTTGACATATTCACCAACATGCCACTTGTCCTCTCCTAACATGAGAACTCTTTCTTAGATGAGCGGAGTGACCTAGAGATGCGTGCACAAATAGCCTCAAATGTGGATTTCTCCTCTTCTTAAATGATGCCACGTGTGAGCAAAAGGCCATTTCATCCGGAGTTTATTGGATGAATTGTAACTTGAAGAAAACCTTGCATCGAGTCTTTATACTTGTCTTTATGCAAGGAAGGAAGGTGCTAGGGTTTGTGAAATACAAAAACTGGAAGATACTCAAAGGGTTGGGGTTTTTGAAATACAAAAGCTAGAGGATAATTGAAGTGCGAGGGTTTGAGTCCATCTGCGAAGGACCTAGTTTTTTTATAGTGGTTACAACCTCATTAAACATCACATGGAGATTAGGAATTTGGTATAAAACATATTTTATGAATGAAAAATTGGAAGTATTGTATCTTTTTCCTTGGATTATATCATGTATAAGAATATGGAAATGACATTGAATGAATATCACCAAGCCCTCTATGTAATCCGATGTCAATGGTGCTGATTGTTGAACTCCTCATTCATAGGCTTAGAAAAACTTAATTTTTCACTTGAGCCAAAAACCTTGATTAGGCATGTCAAGCTTTTTCTACAATATTTTTAAGGCTTGGCCATAACAGGTCTACAATTTACACTTATAGCCAATGTACAAAGCTCAAAAGTATACTATTGACTTCACAAAATCCATGAATTCCTTGAGTGGTGTGACCTAGAGATGCATGCACAAAGAGCCTCAAATGCAGAGTGCTCCTCTTCTTAAATGATGGCACATGTGAGTAAAGGGCCCTTTCATCCGAAGTTGATTGGATGAATTGTAACTTGAAGAAAACCTTGTCTGGAGTCTTATACTCGTCTTTATGCAAGGAAGGAAGGTGCTAGGGTTTGTGAAATACAAAACCTAGAAGATACTTGAAGGGTTGGGGTTTTTGAAAGACAAAACCTACATGCAACTGTCTAACACATGCACTTGCAAACTATCTAATACAAACACATGAAAAATGACTAATCCATGCACATGAAAACTACTGGGGATAAAATTATCCCTTTATATCTATGGATGGTGTATCCCATATGGATGCATGCATGCATGCATGTTTCCTCACAACTATAATCATACAAATAGTGATACGCCCTCATCTACAGACCATCCTGTTGCATTGAACTCAATGTTGTAACCTATCATTCTTTAATGGATGTCGAAACCTTATTCAAGCCGATGCACATGGAATATATAGTTTCATTTTTTTTAAATAAGTGGGTATCAATTACAACACTCTGTGGAAATTGAACCCGGTGATAGAACAATTACACTCACAACAATTATCAATTGTACATGCAAAATCACTCACAAAAGAGACTCAATATGGAGCTGAACACTAAACTGTATTAAATCAGTGTACAATAGCCAACCCTGTAACATCATAGGCTGACACAATAAATAATTACATAAGGGATTCGAATGCATGAGGAGGCAATTCGAATCTAGTCAAAAGCAGGCTTACTAAAATTAAGAAAATCCCCCATAGGTGCATAAAGTAGTTTCCAAAACAGTCAAGGAGCTCATGAATTGGCAAAATAACTTGAGCAAGCTAAAAGGTAATGGAAGGAAAACTCATACATGCTTTTCATAGGAGAAACGAGTGGAGGATCTGGAGGACAAAAGACTAGTTAACCTCACCTAGTCAAACTTTCCCAATTGCCTTAAAGCACTGAAAAAGCAGGCAATAAAGCAGAAAAAGCAGAAGGGTGCTAGGAAGGCCAAGAATAAAGCATATTTGATTCCATGAGTCAAAATTAGTAAGTTTGACCACTATGGATGTGTAGATGACAACTTGCATATGATGGAACATAGAAACTAGGCAAATAAGACAAAAATGGATTAATTAATGTCTACGGTAGCTAACTATGGGTTGATTATTCTAAAACCCCCCCTTAAGCCTGAATTATGAGTAATATATCAGAAAATTATAGGGCCTAGCAACAAGGATTAGTCACTCTTTACATACTGCATGTCCATTTAACCAAGGAAAGAGGCAAAAACCAAGTGGGAAAATCCTCCCTTAAACATGGACTGTAAAACAAAATTTGGAAAAATTGTCTTCACTCATGCTTCATAGCATGATCAGAAATCCCCAGTAGTGATTTTATATTTCTGAAGGTCTTCTCACAAAATGATCTGGTGAAGATATCAGCTACTTTTTCTGAAGATGAATAGAAGAGTAGGTGAATGGTGCCATCATGCACAAGCTCTCTGATGTAGTGCATATGGATCTCAATGTGTTTGGTTCTCTGCTTCTGAACTGGATCATTGCAGATTCGAATGGTACTTTGATTATCACAGTAGATGGTAGTTGAGTACTCTGATTCAAAGCCACACTCTCCAAGTAAACCCTGCAACCATAAACATTGAGTTGCTTCATTAACAACTCCTCTGTACTCTGCTTCTGTAGTTGAGAGTGCAATGGCGCTCTGTTTCTTGGTTGACCAGCTGATTGGCCCTTCTGAAAGCATGGACACATATCATGATGTGGAATTTCTGTCTGTGCTATCACCTGCCCAATCACTGTCAGTAAACCCAATCAAATCAAGATCAGATTTTGCTTTATAGAAGATCCCATGTGTCCTTGTTCCCTGAACAAAGTTAAGGATCATTTTGGCTGCTTTCCAATGGATCTCATGAGGCTGATCCATGCATATATAAGCCACACTTAATGCATAAGAAATATCAGGTCTAGTATGTGTAATATACAACAAACATCCAATCAATTTCCTATACAGTGTATTGTTTACCATAGGTGAAGAATCAACTTCTTCAAGCTTCACTCCTGAAAGGAAAGGAGTCTTGCTTGGCTTGCAATCCTTCATTATGAATTTGTTCAACAAATCCAAGGCATACTTGGACTGGTGCACCTTTATTCCAGCTTTGGTTTGATCAATCTCAAGCCCCAAGAATTGGCTTAAGAGCCCCAAATTTGTCATGGAGAAGGCTTGGTTCATTGCACCCTTCAAGGAAGCAATCTCATACTTTGAGATTCTTGTAATGAGGAGGTCATCAACATATAACACAATGATCATTAATGAACCATTAATTAACTTCAAATAGACATTTGGATCTGATTTGCATCGAACAAAATTTAGTGATAGCAGAAAGCTATCAATCTTGGCATACCAAGCCCTGGGGGCTTGCTTTAGCCCATACAATGACTTCTTTAGTCTGCACACAAGAGATGTGTTAGTAGAAAATCCTTGAGGCTGCTGCATGTATATCTCTTCAGTGAGATCTCCATTGAGTAAGGCAAACTTTACATCCATGTGATGTACCTCCCATTGCTTTGAAGCTGCAATGGCTAAGGCTAGCCTGATGGAGTCCATCTTTGCCATTGGTGCAAAGGTCTCATTGTAATCTATGCCATGAAACTGTGAGTATCCCTTGGCTACCAATCTAGCCTTGTACTTCAAAGGTGAACCATCAGCAGCAAATTTGGTCTTGTACACCCACTTACACTGAACTAGCTTCCTCCCTGGGAGAAGATCAACCAGCTCCCAAGTGTTGCTCTTCTGGAGTGAGCTGAAATCTTCCTTCATGGATGCTTGCCATCTTGGATCTCCTACTGGATATTCATATGTCTGAGGATCTAATCACACCATCAGATAGCAGTTCTCAGCAAACATAGGATCCTTCATGCACAAAGCACTCTCAAATTGAGATCTAGTCCTCCTAGGGTCATTAGGATTCCCAGCTAGCTGTCCTGCTGCATGAATGGTATTTGCTGCCAATTTTGGCCTTGTAGGGCTGTTAGGATCTACAATAAACTCATCACTATCATACATATCAGAATAAGCATGTTCAACAATCTCTTCACTTACCTTCAGAGGATCTGGTGGTGAAGAGGCTTCTCCAACTTCCACTGTTGCTAGGGGTTCTTCTTGAAACTGAACACACCTTTCAATAAAGGCTTTGTTTGTGCTAAAATTTATCAGCTTGTACCCTTTTGAATATTCAGAGTACAAACAAATAGACACTCTTGGCTTTGGGGCTGCAAAGCCTTCCTCTTTTCTGTTGGAATTCTAGCCCAAGCCTTTGAGCCAAAAATCCTGAAATGGGTCACATCTGGATTGTGCCCACTCCATGCTTCGAAAGGATTCATACCATCAAGATGTTTATGAGGCACCCTATTCTGGATATAGGCTGCATAATTTATAGCTTCGGCCCAATACTTTGGTGGTAAAGTTTTGGCCTCCATCATGCATGTTGCCATGTCCTTCAATGATTTGTTCTTCCTCTCAGCAACACCATTCTACTGTGGTGTGTAAGGGATAGAATGCTGCATCTGAATACCTGCATATGAAAAATATTGAATAAAATCAGACTTGACATACTCACCACCATTTTCAGATCTAAGGACCTTGATTTTCCTCCCAGACTGGTTTTCAACCAAAGCCTTAAAGACCTTGAAGAGGCCAAAAACTTCAGACTTGTGTTTCAGGAAGTAAACCCAGCAATACCTGGAAAAGTCATCTATGAAAGTCAATGCATATTTGGCCTGACTCATGGACATATGAGGGAGTGGGCCAGCAACATCACTGTGGATCAACTCGAGGGGTGCAGAGGTTCTCTCATGACTAGCTCTCTCAAATTTATGCTCTGGGTGTTTTCCTAGGATACAACCTTGGCAGACTCCTTTGGAAAATTTTATCTTGGGTAACCCTATAACCATCTCTTTTTCACTAAGATCAGAAAGATACTTGTAATTTAGGTGGACAAATATTTCATGCCAAATCTTTCTTGCCTCATTAGCATGAATTAGAAGAGCAGAGGGGTTTGAGTAGGGTAGGAAGTGTGAGAACATGTATACCTTCAAAGTATGATTTGCAACTCCTTTTGCAATGACTATACCACTTGAGATCTCTGTGATCTCAACTTCATCAGGGGAGAATATGACCTTCTTTGGAGACCTAGTGTGGGTCATCTGATACACTAATAAGAGGTTTGAGGCAAGACCAGGAACATACAACACATTGCTGAACTGACCATGATCAAGATCAGTGAGAGAGTCATCTCCCAGTATTATTGGTGGACCTTTCGACATGTCAAGTGAGGATAATGCCTCCTTGGTCGAAACCATATGTCTTGAAGCTCCAGAATCAATGATGAAACTAGGTGAGCTTGATGTGCCAGTAACCAATGCATGAACTCTCTCTCTGTCTTCTGAACTTGATCCTCCTTCTCTCTTCTTTGAGCTGTCTAGAAGGGAGATGCCATTCTTCTCTAGGATTTGGGTCAGCATGTCTATTTGCTTCTTCATGTAGGAGCTCTCAGTATGATTTCCCTTACTGCAATATGCGCACTTGCTCATTTCTCCTTTGTTTTTCTTCTTCTGGTAGTTCTTCTTGGAACCTTGAGGCTCCTCCGAAGACTTGTTCTTGTCTCTCTTTTGCTCAGGTGGATTTTTAGATTTATTTTTTCTTTTTGAATCCACCCTCAAATCTCTAGCAACTAGAGCTTGGTCTTTGGATGGTTTGATGGTGCCCATCATCACCAGTTTGTCTTGTTCTTGTGTGAAAGATTCCATGAAATCTGCAAGACTAGGCATCTTCCAGGTTCGAGCTGTCAACTTTGTGGCATAGAAGGTCGAAACAAACACTGAATAGTTAGGGCCAAGATTCGAGAGTATGGCCAAGACCAGCTGATCATCCTTCTTTTCAATCCCACATTGTTTTAGATGCAAAACAAGTGCTTTGAACTTGGAGAAATAGAGTTGCAGGGATTCAAATCTATTTGGACTCAGGGAGATCAGTTCATTTTTTATTTGATGTCCCCTCATCTCATCTATCTTTCCAAAAAGATCAACAATCTTCTCCCATAATTCATTTGGTGATGTCAATCCATCAAGATGGAAAAGGAGGTCTTTGGAAATACTCAGACACAAGAGACCATAGGCCTCATCCCTCCTGTTGTGCCATTTTATCTTCTCTGCAGCTGCATTGGGCTCTTCTTCTGTTGTCATAGTCACTCTGTAGGGGCCTTTCACTCTCAACAGTATCTCCATCTCTGCTTTCCATTCAAAGAAGTTGAAGGGAGTCAAGATGATCTTCTGAGATTGATCCATAGCTCAGAAATTGTCCCGGCTGTCAGTAGAAGGCTCCCAGTCACTGATGTCGAACCTGAAAAACAAATTGGAAGGAGAGAAATCAATATACAAAGGCTTTGATACCATGTGGAAATTGAACCCAGTGATAGAACAATTACACTCACAACAATTATAAATTGTACATGCAAAATCACTCACAAAAGAGATTCAATATGGAGCTGAACACTAAACTGTATTAAATCAGTGTACAATAGCCAACCCTGTAACATAATAGGCTTCCACAATAAATAATTCCATAAGGGATTTGAATGCATGAGGAGGCAATTCGAATCTAGTCAAAAGCAGGCTTACTAAAATTAAGCAAATCCCCCATAGGTGCATAAAGTAGTTTCCAAAACAGTCAAGGAGCTCATGAATTGGCAAAAGCACTTGGGAAAGCTAAAAGGTAATGGAAGGACAACTCATACATGATTTTCATAGGAGAAAAGAGTGGAGGATGTGGCGGAAAAAAAACTAGTTAACCTCACCTAGTCAAACTTTCCCAATTGCCTTAAAGCACTGAAAAAGCAGGCAATAAAGCAGAGAAAGCAAAAGGGCACTAGGAAGGCCAGGAATAAAGTAGATTTGATTCCATGAGCTTTCCAAAGTGCTCCATGAGTCAAAATTAGCAAGTTTGACCACTATGGATGTGTATATGACAACTTGCATATGATGGAACATATAAACTAGGCAAATAAGACAAAAATGGATTAATTAATGTCTAAGGTAGATAACTATGGGTTGATTATTCTAACACACTCAAATGCACTTAAGACTACATCTGGGTTTACATATTAATACCAATATTGAAATAACTATTTTAATTCCAAATGGAAAATGGAGGGGATCAAGGTAGCTTTCCCCAAATCCCATGACGAAAAACCCAAGCTCATATATGCTCAACACGGGCATGAATTCCATTTAAATTAAAGCATGAGAAAACCATGAGCTTATTTTTATAATTACAAACATAAATGGAAAATATAAATATGGAACACTTATCTTTTGAACAATATGGTCCAAGGAAATGTATACATCACCCCTCATAGCTCCATTAGTTTGACTACAAAGTATTATCCTCCTTAATGAAACTTATATTGATGGGGATCTCTTAATATTTGTATGATTAGATATGCCTACTATACCACATACTCCTAATATTACATGGTCCATCCTATTAGGTTGTTTTACCTTACCGGGAAACCTAGTACTTCCACTCCTTCCTTCCTGAATAACAAAATATCTATAGGAAGGACATGTTGGGACTTGCATTTGGAAACCTATTTATTGCAAATATGTTGATCCGTGGAATCCCAGGGAT
>LPNX010411281.1:815206-844551 GCA_001517045.1 Pseudotsuga menziesii
TCCGAGTAAAATACCTGTTCACATTAGATTGGAAGAACATAGGGATCCGTTCTTGGCTCAAATAACCTTGTATTTAACATGGTAAATCCATTATAATGTTCAATAATAGTTCTATGGGGATCACATTGATTCAATCATAACCTATACCATTTTACAATGAACATAAATACCTTGAAGGATTTAAATTCACACTATAGAATATCTTCCAAATACCCATACTATCGATTTTCTGAGAGTTATGGATGTTTGTCACTTCTAGATGAAACATTGGACACCTCAAAGACTGCAAATATCCCACAATATGATGTTTTCTTTAATTTCATCCAATTTTTCGATGCAATATCTACAATGATTGCAGACCATAGCCTTATGGTGTTTTACCCTCAACAAGCAATACATGGAATGATTACGCAACAATTCAATAATTATGAATAACTTCATATTTATGCAGCCATACATGGAAAATAACAACATGTACATCCAAATGTAATTTGAAAAATAACTAATTTAGAGTGATTTATTATTACGCTTGCTCGCTTATCGTTTAAACCATATGTAAATTGATTTCCCTTTCTGTAAGATTTGTATCTCCATTGTGATGTGCTTCTTTTACCAATGAAGCCACACCTTCCCATGACATTCCATGACCCGATTGTTTGCATTGTTCAATCCATACCTTCATCCAGTAAATATTGTTTGCGATGTATAAATGAATTGCATCCCACTCTCGACCAGCTGCATGATGACAATAAACATTAAAATTCAAGACATACGTAAATTTTCTGAACAAAGTATATGCTCTTAATTGATGCAATAAATTGAATATGAAATTAGAATATGTATGATATAATTAACATCCACTAGCTAATAATTACCTTTCACCTTCCTCAATCTACCTTTCCCCTTCAGGTACTCCCCTTCAAAATAGTTATTGGAGTGCGGATCACAAATGCGACATAAATTGAGCTTTAATGTTAACTTAGGAATATATTCACTAACATAAAACATTTTTTTGTATACCATATATCCTTCCATCATATGACCCTCAGCACATGCTCGTTATCTCACCAAATCCTTCATAAATTTCAAGTTCCACTCAACCATCCACATGGACCTTGAGTGCACAGGTCCACACAATTCAATCTCCTCAACTTGGTGTATGAGGTAGTGTTCTTACGCATTGAAAAATGCCGAAGGTAGATGCTTCTTCATTTCACACATGAGACAAGGAATTTATCTCCTCCAATACTTTATATCTTCTTTATGGATTTATTTAGATGTCAACCATATACAAGTGATGCAAACCAATACTGAAAATTAACAAAAAAAACATTCAATTACATAACATGAATTAGTGCACAAGAAACTAATCGATAGTTACCTCACGCATTTCCCAAGATTATATATAACTTGTTTGAATTTGTCATCAAAGTTGTATGGGAGAGAGAGAGGTAGAACATACTGTATCAGTATACAAACCACATCATTTTTTAAACAAAGAGTATACCAAAAAAAAAACTTTATCCAATAAAATGAAAAAAAAATTATATGGACATAACAATAATAATTACCTTGATGAATACATGCCAATAATGAGTTTTGACCCCCGCAAAATCACCTTTTTTGTTATGATATTCTTCAAGTTTTCACAAAATCCAGTGGGAAATTTAATTTTCCACATTACTTCTTTGAAAACATTACTTTGCTACTCCATAAACATCCATGGAATTGATTTTATATTAATTTTGTCTCCGTTGCTATGAAATTGAATGACGTATTTCATTGCATGGTTTCCTTCTTAAATGTCTTTGAAAGCTTTCACAATTTTATCTTTCTCGCTCCTTAGCTCCAGCAGTCACCATAATGTTTTAGTAACATTCTTTCCAATATGCATTGTATCAAACATATGAGCAATTTTTAGGTGCTCACAGTAGGGAAACTTGCTGAATTATATATGATAACTTTTCATTCCTCGTGGAATCCCATCAATGCCTTCATGATCACAATGGACATCATGAATATTAGTTTATAAATAAATTATAGAAAAAAAATATGGCCACTACAGTAAAAAAATCACAATAAAAATTAAAATACATAACAATTCATATATGATGATCCATATGTACCAGCTTGATGATTTCTAGTGTATAGCATCTTCCAAATGTGAGGTGTTATTCTCCATGGTTTTAATGCAGTGTCCTTCTTTCCATTGAATTTTTTTTTCAGTTGTTCTATACCTATGATTCTTAGAGAGGAAATTCCTATACTCATCACACACCTCCTTTCTTAATATTTTTGAGCGACGAGATTTGATCTTAGGACCACAAACCAGACATGCAAATTTACCCTTTGTCTAAAGACCTACAATATATAGATATGGAATATCTATGTCAATTATAATTATATATAAACTATATTATCTACTTCATATAATTAAATGCAATTAAAGTGGAACTTAAATATGCAAACCACAAAAATGGGTTAACCCTAGGGCATCGTGTATTGTCCATACAACCATTGCATGGAATTGAAATTTGCTTTGTCATATTGGTCTAGATACATCATACATAGTGATTCCATTCCATAAATTCAGTAGCTCATCTATAAGAGGTTTGATATATACATTCATATCTTTGACTTGGAACTNGGAATAATCATCAACAACATTATGTGCTCCCTGTTTATTGACAACTATGGAGGAATGTTATTATTGATAACAAAAATAGGCCAGACCGTGTAAATGGATTTCATTTGTGCAAATGGATTAACACCATATGCTGCCAAAGAAATCCTAAGATTACGTCGTTCTTCTTTAAAGTGAGGCCACTTTTCCTCCATATCTCTAAAAGAAGAACCATTTGTAGGAATTCAGATAACATCATATTGAATTCTATTCCTAGCATGGTAATCCATAAATTGCATTGTGTTATTGCACCTGGATAGTCGTTGCAAATATGGAATGATGGGAATATAACGAAGAACCTTGTGAGGCACTCTTTTTGTTACTTGATCTTTTCAATATATACTAATATGAAATTTTGGACACTGTGTTGCAAATTCATAATAATTATAATATAGAACATGGTCATCAGGGAATGCATGAATTGTTTCATAATGCATTCCAATCTCTTCCATGATGGAAGATAAATCTTAATATGTGCGAGGTAAAATATTTGACGGTGGTAAAAAAAATTCAGCTATCAAACTACATCAAATAAAAATAAAATAGAGTTAATGTAATATATAAATAATATTAATGAAACACACTTCATCCATATTAATTTGAATTATGAATTAAAAATATAATTATTAGAGAAATAAAGATAAACTTTATCGCGGTCATATATATGTGATGGATTATTTTACATACCATAGCATCCGTATGTTTGATATGTTTGAAAGACCATTCATAACATTCAAGTTCATTATCAAGAATATAGTAGAGAGAAGATCTGTTTTGGAGCCTTCATACAGGGGTTCGTGTGCCTTATCGAGAAGAGATATATCATGAATATCATCAAAGTCATCAATATTTTCATTATCATTGTAATTCTCATCATCCATTCTAACATTAAATGAATCATGGATTAATGTATTTGTACCATCATCTTCAACTACGTTATCAGTATGATCATCTTCTTCAATATGGTCAATCACTTGTTCTCCATTAAACATAGATGCTCCATGATCCTCTGGTACTTGTTCTGAAAGCACTTCCTCTAGACAATATGTCGTAGTATTTATTTCCTTTATAAATACATGAATACATCAATATTTAATAGTTAATATAGGAAATATTAGAATAATACATACATTTAGCAAAGAAAAAAAATATAAAAAACATTATAATGCTAAACCTACAAATGGATGATATTCATTTCCTCCCTTAGCGTGCCATGTTCCTTACAATGTTTTGTGGTTGTTGCGATCAATATTCTTCTCCTCTGAAATCCCCTACATTGACTACATGGAAAATGACATTTCCCATCAACCCTTCGTTTTGCTACATCCCATAGTCTAGTAAGCAATTGTTGATTTTCTTCATTTGGATTAGGAATATTGATATTTGACATTTTGTCACAAAATTCGTGAATGAATACTATCGACAATCTTAAAAAATCAACTTCCACGCATCATAATTTTCTCAAACAATGGCTTTTGGAAGAATAAAAAAAATCCTGCCAATTGTTTGTCGAAGAAAAAAAATCCCCCAAACCGGTCGTCAAAGAACAAAACAATTCCTCAAACCATCCCTCAAGGAATAAAAAATTTGCACAAACCGTTCGTTGAGCAATAAATAATTTCTGAAAATCGTCTGTCGCTTCTAGAGAAAACATGTCGAAATGTTTAAAAATGTTTATATTTATAATTTCACGGTCGTCGGATATCCAGCGAACTGAACCTAGTTACTGTTGTAAGTATTCCTTTTTTCCAATTGGAAACAAGTATCATGGGATCATTGAAACTTTGATGATCACACCTTCCCTAGTCATTGAAAATCCGACGAAAATCGCTTACAAAGTCGTCGCAAATCTGACAAAGTTACATCGCTTAATCGAAATGAATTTTGTAAAACCTATGAGGAGGAAAGTAAAAAATTTGATGACTCTGCAAGATGACAAAAAAAAATTGAAATGTACAATAGTTTTCATCATTGCACTCCGAAAAAATGTACTTTACGTCATATATCATCAGATTATGTCGTCTGATTTTGGGCTCAAATCCTATTGTGTCCTCTATCCTGAATCATTAATTCCTTCCAGAAATAGGATGAGCCAGTTAGTCCCTAGGGAAATGCAAGGAAATGCATACTACAGTCTACACAGGCGTGCATCTTGGGGGAAGGCACACTTTTTCTTCTGCAGGAAAAAAACATGTGATGTGTTCCTAGTCCATCATAGGAGGTCACCTTTTAGGTTGTGTTCACTCCTCCTCATTCATTTGAACCATTCCATTCCATCGGGGTTCTACCATTTGAGTTCCTTAGAATTTTCTTGTGCATTGTGCATTTATCTTTCTAACATAACCATGGTTTGTTCGGGGGTTGTTCACCTGTGTTTCCCTTCCTCAGCCGTGTAGAGGTTCAGGGTTATCCTTGCTTTTTCTGAGTGAATGCAAGCATGTTTTTGTTGTGTTACACCATGGTTTGCTGTGTAGTGTAGAAGAAACCTAAGGAAAATATAAGAGTTTTTGGTGAATCAGATCTGGACATCATAAAGAGCACTAGAAGGGAAGGAATAGCTCGAGGGATTGTGTAGTAGAGAAGGGGATTCTTTCTTGTGTTGCATGTGTAGGTGTCATGGTTTCCAGGCCTGATAGATCTTGTGGAGGTGTCCTTAGTCATTGAATGAGCCATTAGCTTATCCATTATACCTTTCCACTACCTTAGAAGCCTGCTAAACCCAACATGAAGGATGACTTGGTTGGTATCCTGATAAAACCATTTGTTGGGTTAGCTACGTCTTGTTGTGTTTGTCCTTGTGATAAATCCTTTGTTGGAAAACTTGATAAACCCAAATTGAAATATGGCTTCGCTGGTAGCTTGATAAACCCATCTATTGACTTGGATGGTCCTTAAACTGATTGTTGGCTTGACTGTGAACAATCTGATAAACCCAGAATTGTTTGGCTTGGAATCCTGCAGCCTGATAAAACCAAATTGGTTTTGGCTTGGCTGGATGGTCTGATAAACCCAAGTGAAGGTTGGATTCACCGTGTGTGTGCTTTGTTCTGGCTATGTGTACGTTTGTTGTTCCCTCGTTCCTTGTGGGAATCATGCCCATCTTAGGGGTGGAAGTATGTCAAGAGATTAATGAACACACTGGCCTATGTTTGTGTGGATGTTGATGTATTTGTAAATTCGGAATGTATTGAACTGTATATCTTATGTCTTGTATCCCGATGTTTATTCTAGGAGTTTTCTGTAATTTATTTGAGTCATGTCATGCCCTGATATTCCTATTGGGAGATTCAATAATGTAAAGAAGTCATCTCAAATCATTGTGGGTAACCCTCCTATTGATCAAGAGTTAAAGTCCTTGTAGTTGTGGGGCCCTAGGGTTATCAGAATCTCCTAGAGAAGTCGACCCTAGTGAGTTATTGTCAAGTCAAGAATTAGTATAAATAGAGAGTGAGCCTCTCTATTTATCACACATTCACTCACACTCAGTTGTAGTGCATAAATGAGAGAGAAGAAGTTGCCGGGGAAAGATAGAGAGAGACTACTACTATGGGAGATCATCTTACTATTTTGGGGTTTTTCTTTTGATGCTGATTACATCTCAGAATATTCGACTGTCCAGTGTACATACACATTCCGAAAGAAAAGAGGACAAATTTATATCCTTCAAGAAGGAAGGGTATATTTGTGGGATACTTTGAAAGCTCAAAGGCTTACAGAATATACTTCCCAGGATTCAAGAAGATCGACATCAGCACAGATGTAACATTTGACGAAGACTCAGCTTACAACAAATCCAGAAAGAGACCTGCTGAACAAATAGAAGTACCCAGAATTCATGACACAACCATGAATGAATAAATTCAAGAAGAATATTGAGAATTAGAAGAACCTCAAGAACCTGTAGATCCACCTCAGGAAAATAATCCTCACAAGAGGAAACCTACTTGGGTACGAGAAGCTATCCAAGGTGTATAAAGATATGGGGATCCAGAAGAAACACACAAATAAAGGAAAAAAACTAGGTCCTATTCCAATTATGTAGCCTTATTATGTGATTTCATTGATAAAGAACCTTCCAACTATGAAGAAATGACAGAAAAGAAATAATGGAAGGATGCTATGATCGAAAAGTATCAATCGATCATGAAGACTGATGTTTAGGATGTTGTCCCAAGACCTGAGGGGAAGTCTATGGCAACTTCCAAATTGATCTATAAGATTAAGCATGCTACAGATGGTAGCATAGGGAAATATAAAGAAAGATTTGTGGCTCGTGGTTTCTCCCAGAAAGAAGGAATAGATTATAAAGAAAACTTTGCTCCTGTAGCCAGATATACTTCCATCAAATTAGTACTTTCTTTAGCTGCAGTAATGAAGTGGAAAGTACACTAGATGGATGTCAAGACAACTTTCTTGAATGGTGTAGTAGAAGAGGAAGTATATGTGGAACATCCACTCAGATTTGAGACACATGAAAAAGAGACTCATGTGTGTAAATTAAAGAAATCCCTGTACGATTTGAAATAGGAACCCAGAACATGGTACAGTAGAATTGACATCTTTCTATCCAGTTTGGGATTTACCAAGAGTAAAGCAGATTCCAACCTTTACTACAAGGTTGAAGAAGGGAACCCAGTGATACTCCTGCTTTATGTAGATGATCTGTTTGTAATAGGTGTGGATGCATTGATAGCTGATATGAAGAGGAAGCTTGCTGCCGAGTTTGAAATGAAAGACTTGTGTATGATGCACTATTTTCTAGGCATGGAGGTGTGGAAGAATGTGGATGGAATATCCCTTGGACAAGGGAAGTATATGGTAAATATCTTGAAGAGATTCAGGATGATGGAATACAAGGCCATGACCACACCTATGGCATCGAACCTGAATCTATTGAGTGATGCTTCATCTGATTTGGTTGATTCCATGATGTATCGTTAGATGATTGGGTCCTTAATGTACCTGATGAATACGAGACCAGATATTTGTTTTGTTGTGAACACCTTGAGCAGTTCCTAACAGATCTGAAACATGTTCACTTGATTGCTGCAAAGCATATTTTGAGGTACCTAAAGGGTACAGTTAATTATGGGCTCAAGTATAAGGTTGATCAGAAGATTAACCTGGAGGGTTATGTTTATTCATATTAGGCAGGCAGTGCCATCGATAGGAAGAGCACTTCAGGATGCTGCTTCAGTATGGGATCATGTGTGATCTCTTGGCTTAGTAGGAAACAGTCTTACATGGCATTGAGTACAGCTGAAGCAGAGTATGTAGCATCTTCTTTAGCTAGTTGTGAGGCAGTATGGTTGAGGAAGATACTGTATGATTTATTTAATCTCCAGTTGGATGCTACTTGTATATATTGTGACAACCCAAGTTGTGTAAGTTGTCTGAGAACCCAGTGTTCCATGACAATTCGAAGCATATCAAGATCAAATATCACTATATCAGGGATATGGTGCAGAGAGCAGTGAAGCTCTAGTATGTTGCAACAGACAAACATATAACTGATCTGTTGACTAAGGAATTGGTGAGGGAAAAGTTTGAATACTTCAGAGAGAATCTTGGTGTTCTCCAGATCGAGGTTCCTTCCAATAAGAAGTGATGAGTCCACTTTCCCTTCTGACATGGTGAGAGGATTTGTTCCTTCCATGGTAAGATGTAAGTGTTGTTCCTTTCTGACATGGTGAGAGGATTGGTTCCTTCCATGGTCAGATGTAAGAATTGTGACATGGTGAGAGGATTGGTTCCTTCCATTGTCAGATGTATGTGATGATCCCACATCTAGCATGAAAAAGGGATGGCTCTGTGAAGACACATCTAGTATGAAAAAGGACTAGCTCTATGTAGATCCCACATCCAACATGAAAAAGGGTTGGCTCTGTGAAGAAACATATAGTATGAAAAAGGACTATCTCTGTGTAGATCCCACATCCAACATGAAAAAGGAATGGCTCTGTGAATACATATCTAGTATGAAAAAGGACTAGCTCTATGTAGATCCCACATCCAACATGAAAATAGGATGCCTCTATGATGACACATCTAGTATGAAAAAGGACTAGCTCTATGTAGATCCCACATCCAGCATGAAAAAGGGTTGGCTCTATGATGACACATCTAGTATAAAAAAGGACTAGCTCTGTGTAGATGCCACATCTAGTATGAAAAAGGACTAGCTCTGTGATGACACATCTAGTATGAAAAAGGAATATCTCTGTGTAGATGCCACATCTAGTATGAAAAAGGACTAGCTTTGTGATGATACATCTAGTATGAAAAAGGACTGTCTCTGTAGATGTGCATCCAACATGAAAAATGGCTAGCTCTGTAGCACTTCCTATGATGAGAAGAATCAAGAAATAGCACCCATGATGATGACCTAGTGATGATCCAGATCCAGTGATGATGATCCAGCAGTGATGATCTAGCAGTAATGATCCAGGTCAAGTGATGATCCAGATCAAGATGAAGATGACTTGAAGATGAAGATAACTTGAAGATGAAGATGACTTGAAGATGAATATGACTTGAAGACGAATATGTCGAGAACTCATTGATGATCCAGATGATACAGAGAAGAAGACCCATGCTAATAAATTGTGTCGAGAGAATACCTTCCTAGTTAAGAGGGAGTGTTGATGTATTTGTAATTTTGAAATGTATTCACCTGTATATCTTATGTCTTCTACCCTGATGTTCCTATTGAGATATTCAATAATGCAAACAAGTCATGTCAAGTCATTATGGGTAACCCTCCTATTGATCAAGCATTAAATTCCCCGCAGTTGTGGGGCCCTAGGGTTATCAGACTCTCTTAGAGAAGTTGGCCCTAGTGAGTTATTGTCAAGTCAAGAATTAGTATAAATAGAGAGTGAGCCTCTCTATTTATCACACATTCACTCACACTCAGTTGTAGTGCATAAATGACAGAGAAGAAGTTGTTGGGGTAAGAGAAAAAGAGACTATTGTTGTCGGGAGAGCATCTTATTGTTTTGGGGTTTTGCTTTTGATGCTGATTCTATCATCGAGGAAGTTGTGGGGTATTATCCTTTATGGTTTCCCTGAGGAAACAATTTGTGTTCATTGTCTCTTATGTTTGATTGCTGTGCTTTTTATTCTCTCAGTTAAAGATCCTAAGATAATGCTAGCTTAAATGATAAAAATCTAACAATGGAACATTGCAACGACATAGCTAGTTGCGATACAACTTAATCATCAAGATACGTATTTCTGTTATACTTGTTTACACCATGAATTATCTATGAATTGCTAGGTTCATGTTGAATTCTTATTGATGGTCAAGTAGAGGTTACTTGTGTATGAATGTCCCTAAATTTCCTTATTATGCTTTGTATTTTTTATGCATTTTACTTTTGTTCATGACTTGTATCTCTATGATGTTTTTTCCCAAGTTCACAGAGGCTAGAATTTAGTTAGAAGGAAAAAAATGCAGCTAAGGTAAGAATCGTTGAGTTTACACCCCTTGGAATCCTCCTGCGAAGTGAGGAAGGAAGAATCTAGAAGAGGAAAAGTGGAACAGGGAATATTCGTTGGGTTTTTGCACCTTGGGATCCGCCTGTGGAAGGAAGGAGGGAGGTAGAAAGGAAAGTTGAAAACAAAGTAGGAAGTTTGTTTTCTGATTTTTGAAGTCCGAAATCAGAAGGAGGAAGTCGAAAGTGTAGAATAACTCTAAGGAAAAAATATAATCTTTTGATTTCTGAGTTCCGTGGTGCGAAAGGTAGAAAGTGAAAGTGTGGAAGGCAGAAGGAAAAAGGTTGATAATCGACTTCGTCAAGCCTTTGAGTTTTCTGATTTCTGAGTTCCGAGGTGCAAAAGGTGGAGGGTGGAAGGTTGATTATTCACTTCATTGAACCCTTGAGTTCCCAGCTTCTGATTTTCGAGGTCAAAAGGGTAGAAGGCATAAGGAAGAGGGAGAAGTGCGCAAGGAACAAGTCCAATGCGGAAATGGTGTTTCCGATCGCAGAAGTGACCATGAAGGGCGGAAAGGATGTTACAGTGTTGTCTAAGTTTGAGAAAAAAGGTTGAAGTGTGTGTTAACGTCCATACCCAATGTTTCAAAGGAGACCATGTGTTCTTGGGGAAATTGTTTTAATTAATCCACATTATGGGGTATGGGGATGTTACATTGTGGTATCGGATCTACAGGTTGCAGTGCTCGGCCTAAATCAGCCAGAATGAGTAATTGAAAGAGATAAGAACATCCTTTGATACCAACATTGTAATGCACTACATTGTGGTATCAGAGCTGATGGTTGTAGCATTGGGCCTAATTGGACCAGAAGGAGTAGTTGAACAGTTAATAGAGCTATTGGTAAATGGTTTCAATGAACTGTTAGCTGCATAACAAAGGAAAATTCCATGGGAAGTGGGTAAGTGAGTTTTAGATTCTTACATTAGTTAACAAATGATGTTGTTAACACATTTTGCAGAGTCATAGTGCAGATTGAAAACATGGTTTGTGGCTCAGCCATGAACACCTACAACATGTATCTGCACGGAATCCCTATGGGCACGAGGAGGATACTATGGGGGGAAACGTCCATGTTGTGAATGATGATACAAACTATAATGGTAGAATATTTCAAGAGACACCACCAGGAATTGAAGCTATCATGAGAAGCTTGATTACAACCCAGGAAGAGCAGCATTAGCTGAATGAAGCCATGTTGTGAAGCTTGACAAACATCCAAAGGCGGATGAGCTCTGGGAATTGTATAGGAAAACCATAAGTTAGTAAAAGCAGTGCCAGAAGGAGGAATATGTCTTCTAGTGGGTATTTTGACTCTAAAGGATCCACTGTAGTTTCTAGTTCTTCATCTCACTGAGAAAAGAGAAAGCATAATTACAAAATGAGCTCACATGATGAGTTTAAAAAGGATAGGACTCCTACCTTCAATGGTGAGATAAATACTGGACAAGAAGTTTAAGCTTGGCTTCTTGGTATGATGAAATATTTCCAAGTCCAAGAGTATTCAAGAAATATGAAATCTAGGGTTTCCATCTTCAAATTGAATGGAAGAGAATTCATTTTGTGAGAGTAGCTTAGGAAGGTAAATAAAATCAGTAAAAGGAAGATCACTTGGAAACAGTTCAAGAAATACTTCAAGAATAAATACCTCTCTGACTAGTATTATGATGATAAGATCAAATAATTCCATGAGCTGAAATTGGGACAATAGATCATGGAATAGTATGCAAACAAGTTCTTAGAACTTTTGAGGTATGTCAAGTACATTAAGGATGAAAATGTAAAAATCCAGCATTTTCTAAGAAGATTAACTCAGTCCTACAAGGAAATAATTGATTTTTATGAACCTAGAACTATGGAAGAAGCAATAAGGAAATCTAAGTATTTCTATGACTAAAGCAAGAGAAAATTGGATATCCATAAGGCTTGAAGGGCAAGAGAAATGAAAAGTATGATTAGAGGAAGAGAGGTTTTAGACCTTCTAACTTCAGGAATCAATAGAAGCATCCATCACAAGATGTGAATCCTCCAACTAGAGTGATGGGAGAAAATAAAAGATATCCACAACAGAACATAGAACCTCTTCATTGTTGGAAATTTTGAGGACCCCACATGTGCAGGAATTGTCCACTTGAGGACGAGTTTGTAAGTTAATATCATAACATTCAAGAAGCAGAAATTGTAGTTTAGGTTGCAAGGACTGTCCCTAGGATCTATGCAGTACTGGAGGACCGCTAGGCAGATCATTAGTGAATGGTCACTACAGTCGCAGGTAATATTTCTGATCAATCTGTTTCTATTTTTACTAACCCTAGATCTACTCAAAGTCATATCACTCCTAAAGTTGTTGATATTTTTCCTTTTAATAAGTTAAAGGATATAAATTCATGGTTAGTCCAACTAGCCATTGGGACTAAGAGGAAGGTCAGTGAAGTGGTAGAAAAGTTTCCATTGGTTATGGATGGGTTTGTCACTTATGAAGATCTGAATTTTCTACCACTTAGTTCCTATGATATCCTCATTGGAATGGATTGGTTGGAAGCACACAGGGTAAAACTTGATTGTTACAACAAGACTTTTGAATGCTTAGATGAAGAAGGAAACTTAAGGGTTGTAAGAGGCATTCCAAAGGTGATTTCTGTGAGGAAGATTTTAGCCATGCAGCTGAAGAATTTATGTATGAAAGGTTGCAGGTTGTATGCAACCCATGTGTTGGAGGAAATAGAGAATGAAACTCTTAGGTTGCAAAACTTTCATGTGTTGTAGGAATTCATGGATGTGTTTCTTGATCAAATTCCATGGTTTCATCCAAAGAGGGACATTGATTTCAAAATTGAACTTGTGCCAGGCATGGCACCAGAGTCGAAGACACCCTACAGGATAAGTACACCATAAATGATAGAGCTAAAGATGCAGCTGCATGAGTTGTTGGAAAAGAAGTTGTTAGCATTGGAATTGAACCAAAGGTTGCGGAAGGGCTAGCTTTTGGGTAACAGTAAAACCGCTTTTGAAGAGAGAAATGGCCTTTTGATCTTTCGAGAGGGATCTCTCACTAAATGTATGACAATGCCAAATGTATATATATATATATACAAATGGAAACTATAAATTTTATCAACCATTGGTTGAAACAAAACACAACATCATTGGGTGATGGAGTCAAGATATACAACAAAGATAATCAGAACTTAAATGCAAACATTTTCATCACAAGGGAAAGGTAGCCACTCGATCACAGTCGATTCATATTTGTCTAGTGAAAAGGAGGAACATGAACAAACCATTAATGTAGAGCATTGTGAGAAATGAATTCTACATTAACTTTAGAAGAAACTTTGGTGAATAACTGAAACAATAGACAGAGTATAGCAAGTATGAATTTCGAGTTGTTATACCCTAAGTCTGAGATATGAAAGAAAAACAAAATGGAAAGACAAACAGGAATAACATTCACATAAGAAAAGAAATAACAGAGTGTAAGTGCGAACGACACAGGAATCCTTGTATGAAAAATGCCGACCTTGGCTCTGTGATTATATTAAAACATTATTGAAAAACATACACAAAAAAAGATTACAATGGTTTCAACCCCTTCTCCCTTTCTAGGAGGTATATTTATAGTGTTTCTATCTTTCCCAAACCAACATTTGGGAATCAAAATTGGTTACAATAAAGGACGTGTTCTAATAGCTTCTTATGTATCATATTGGATGCAGCTTGTATGAAATGACAAAACAATGATATATGGAGCGTAAAATGAAGAGGCATAAGAGTGTCCCATACTCCCACCTAGCTGATGCTGACTGTACAGACCCATCTGAGAGAAGCGACCGTTAGGGTGAGCATGCGACATTTGGAAGATCTTTTGTGGCACTGTCACCATTATTTCTACTGGGGTGGTGTGAGCTGGATGGATCCAAAGTGGCGGATGGTTTTCCATGTATCAGGACCAAGGAGTGGCATAACAACCATGTCATAATATTGTGCCCAGATCTCCATTACTTCCAAGTATGAAGTCATAGGGACCTTGGGTCGCGTGGCTTTAAAGTCAAATCGTAACTCGAAATCATTGGCCAAATTTCAGAGATGACCTTCCTGGATAACGCTTGTTCCATATCTCTGAATTTTCTGTGGTCTGACCAGCAGTCTAATAGGAAATCCTTATAATCCTTCTGAGATAGTAAAGGACCTCTCTCTTCCCATAAAAAATGAATTCCTCTATTCGCCAATGTCCTTAACATCCTGAGGATCTCTCGGAGTTTGTGGTCAGTGACGTCTATTTGGGACTGCACCATCCCCATCATCCTGTGTTTAGTTATCACCCTTCAGGCTCCAAAGATAACAGTGATCCGGTTTTGAAAACCGAAACCATTAGAGGCTTCATCTGACAAGGAGCTTAGATAGGTTATGGCCCTTTCAACAATCTCCAAAGGTCTTTTGTTCACTTCAGCTCCTTCTTCCTGGACCTATTTTTTGGTTTCCTCAACAGCTAATCCTAGGTTTGTAATAACATTGAGATAGGGTCAGAACTTGTTGTATTCCATGATAATCCGGTCCCATATCAGATGCTTTGCACCTTGTAGTGCAAGATTGCCAATCACTTGCTGGCTCAACTTACCAATTTGTTGGGTCAGTTCTTGGCATTTTTCTTCGGCACTTTCTCTACCCTGTTTCTCTTTAACTCTTTCCTTTTATAACTCTTCAATTTGTTGCTTTAATTTGATGAGTTCGGTATCCTTTAGGCCTATCCGTGACATTGCCTTGGAGAGGGAGCTGGTGTCTACTTCTTCAGTCATGCCTGTGGGTTGAATTTCCTTCTCTGCGTTCCTACTCTGAAGCTCACTTTCCTTTGCTGCTAGTCTAACTTTTAATTCTGTCTTGCTATTCCTCAGGAGTTGGATATCTTCTTCCCATCGCTTCCCCTTTTCCTTAAGCTTCAACAGCTTATCTTGGCTATTAGCAAGCTTCAAAGTCAGTGCCTCTTTCTCCTTTTTGAATTCAGCTAATTCATCTGCTCTAGCGAGTTGAGAGCCAGGGATTCTTAACCTATTTTTCAAAGCCTATATCTCTTTTTCTTTGTCATCGAGCAATTGCTGGACTGCGCTTCCTTCCTCTCCACCTCCCTCCATCTGTATAGCTTCCTTCTGTAAACTATTGATTTGGGCATAAAGTTCTTTGATCTCCACTCTCAATTTTATTAAAATATTAGAAGTTTTAGCCTTACTTTCTTCTGACTTGGACAATTGTATGCTAGCTCTAAGCAGTCTGGTATTCAGTATGCCTCTGATCTCTTTGCTCAGATGTATAATGTTGAAATTGGGAACCTTTGAAAGGTTTGCATTGAGCCCAGACACCTTGCTCCCTGCTGCCAAAGCTAAGCTGAGGGTATCAGTGGCATGATCCCTTACTGCTTTCAATGCCACATTGCGATGAAGCAACTGTGAGGCTTCATGGTACATCTCTACTGTCTCCTCAAAGGTTTTGTCAACTTTATCTCGATAAGACTTCAGCCACTCTTCTTTGGATGCTTGTTCATTTTTCCCTTCGAATACATACTCCTGTATCTGCAATTTGGCCACCTCGGGCTCCACCTGTTGTTGTATTTTTACTACATTCTTGTTGTTCGCCTGTCCCTTTTTAGCTTGCACCAATTTCTGTCCGGGCTCTATTTTTTTCCTTTTGGGTGTGCTGGCAGTGTCCACTTCTTCAGTGTCCATTGCCTCAATACCCCCTCTCTTTATCGAACTCTTCGAGTAACTGACCAATGATGAGTATCCCCCAGTAATTGTCACCACAGCAGCCAACTCCTCTTGGGGGGGTTTTCCACGGGTAGCTGTGAGCCAGAGTCCTATTCGACGCTGTTATCCATCAGGATAGTATTAGGGAAATCATCGCAATTCACTTTTTCTCTAAGCCTAGGAACCTCTGTGTGCTCAAAGGGCAAACATTTGAGGGCCATTCTTCTCTTGGAGATAACCTGATGAGGATCATATTTTATTTCTTGGTCTTGAGGAAATCCCATGTCTCTAATAAATTTGGAGACCAGAGGTAATGCATCTTTGTTTCTGACTGTATATGGTCCTAACTTCCAAGGAAAGACCAAATTCAAACACTTCTTGAATTTCAAGAAGTGTTCTTCTTCGACCATGAGTTTTTGCTGGATTAACTCCAAATAGAAGATCCTGGGGGTCAAGAAAGATGGCAGGATGTATGGAAAATGTACGAAGCCATACAGTCTTGTGGTTGTCCCAAAATATTAGAGGAACTAGTCTCCTATCCTCCTGCCTTTCGACAATTGCAGCATTTGTCTCATTTCAGGAAACACCCTAGGCAATCTTTCTTGGAAAAAGACTTCATATATTTCATCCATTAACTAGTTCAAGAATTTACCGTAATTAGTGGCCATTTCAACAGTGACTGCCAATTTTGGTAGTGTATGTCTTCATCATTGTGGGCTATGAACATCCTCAGCAGAAAGGACTGGAACCTGAACGTTCTGGCGTTGTGGAAGTTCGTTAACTGAGAACCGATGTTATCGGATAAGAACTCATCAAATTTAAGGTGACAAGACTGACCTGACTGTCCAGGAAATTCAAGTTCAGTCGGGTAGGTATCTAAGATGAATAAAAGACTCGACAATTACTCTGGGACATATGCGTCGGTATCTAAACCTAAGAACTGACTGGTTAGGGTTATACACTACTGAGTCTCTTCGTTGAACTGGGCAAGGTCAATAGGTTGAGATAGGGATGGGTTCACTATCAAGTTTAGAACAGGCTTTCAGGAAGGATTCTTTACTTTCAGTAGGAGACTCTCTAAAGTAGAGAATAATGTCTTCTTCTCGATAGTCTTAGGTCTGATGGGTGAATTTGTCAGGGAAATCCAGGGTTTTGCAGATGGAAGAGGCTTTGAAAGGGTAGATAATTTTAGACTTGGACTTATTCATGATAACTCCTTCGGTGATAGAGAAATTCTCTTCACACCACTCGACAAATTTAGGGCACTGCGGGGTTTGGTCGAGAGAGAAAAAATGAAAGAAAGACTTAAAAACACCGCAGGTATCCATACCCCAGTTCTTACGATCTTCCAATGTGCCCCTAGAAGCTTCGATAGTTTCCCCCATGAGGAAAGTATCGTAAACATCAGAGTTTTCATCAAACAGATGTTCTTCCATATTCTGACTTGATACCTCTGGTTCTATATCATCTCTTACCCCCGTTACTTCCATTGGGACAATTTCTAAATAATACTGAAAGAGTGTTAAGGGCCTACCTTGCTCCATAGCGTGGTCCCCTGGCTGGTCCGGGATGGCGCTTTGGATGTGATTTAGGTATTTGAGAGCTTCGAGGTTTCAGAAAAAACAAAACTTTCCAACTTTGTGTGGGCCTTTTATAGCTTTTTACATGTAATAGCTCTCGCGTATGTCCTAGGTGGCTTGCACCATGGATTCACCCTTTGCGTTCTCAGACTGTAGATCTGCAGAACTCATGTTCCCACACATGTTTTTATTTTGTGTGTAGGCTGCTTGGCCATCGATCGGGATCAACTTCCTGCACGACCGTCGATTTAAGTGGACCCCACCTCTTTTCACATAGTGGAGTTTTGTTTCCTCCCATGCTATTTCGTATTATGAAATGAATTATAGCTACTGATCTACCTTTGCTAGTACCAGCACCGTTGATCAAAATGGCTCGTACTGCTTTTCGCAATCTATATTTGCGTATTACTCCTTGTAAGTTCGGGATGCAAAATGGCTCACCGCCGTAGATATTCTTGGGCCCCAATCTTGATCGTCCGATGCGCCCGATCTTTAACCCATTTCACAAGGCTGGGGAGTGGCTTTTGTTTAGGATATTTCATCGTGCGAAAATATCTGACACTGTTGATCTGCCTCTTGGTTGTTTTCAGTCGTCGGTTGAGAACCCTCTTTAATGCATGCAACACTGCCCTTTAGCCCAGTTTTCCTAATCCTCGGACCATCCTGCTACTGAGTGCCACCTTGGGCATTCCATCAACTCCCTTTTGTTGTCTATTCACCACTCCTCAACGCGGCCAAAGAATGCGAGGAACACCCATGCCCAAAATTTAATTCTGTGTTAACAACCAGCTCCACGAGGGATGCTATCCTCCTAGTGAGGTAGCAGAGAACCCCTCATAGACCCAGTGCCAAAACCATTGAAAACCTCATATAACCTAATTGTCTGAAATAAGAAAGTGAACTTTAAAGGATGGTTACCTCTTTTGATCTTAGGGCCTTCTCCACGGGCTTCAAATATTCTGATTCACCACTAGTACTGATTGAAAAATGAAATGTATTTACACTATGATACATGGGCCTTAGTCCCCTCATTACAAGTAATGTTTTAGGAACCTCCCATTCACTGTGACCCCTTCATACTGCGACCCATATGGATACTCTAAAATGAAGGCATTGTCTCCTCTGTGAGTAGCAATGAGGTAAGAACCTACCCATAAATGGTAAAAATTCCCATGTTTCCCTTTATCTTCATGGGGAGCATCCCATTTTAGCACCAAGTCACAAACTTGGAAAACATCTTCCTTTATTTTTCTATCGAAGGTATTCTTCATCTTTTCCTGGTGCACTTGGACCTTATCATAAGCCTTATCCCTCACTTCACTAAGCTCAATGATTTGTTTGATTCTTCTTTGAATGGGATTTGGCTCATCTATGAATCTCGCAGTAATTTCATGACTGGGACGCCTAGAGAGGCAAGGAAAATTACTTCGGTTCCATAAACTAACTGGAATGGTGACAAGCTAATAACTCTCTTACTACTAATTCTGTCGGCCCACAAGGCATAATTCAACTTGGTGTGCCAAGCTTTCTTTTTATCTTCTAATAAATTCTTAATAATCCTTACAAGGCTATTATTAGAAGATTCAGCCAATCCGTTCCCCAGTGAGTAATAAGCAGTGGAGTGATTTAGGCTTATATGGTATTTATGGAAAAATTTTATCATCTTCTTAGGTTTAAATGCATGGGAATTGTCAATCATGATTCTCTTGGTGCAGCCGAACCTTGCCAGGATATTGTTTTCTATGAAATCCATTATCACCTTTTTTGTAGCCCTCCGAGAGGGTATAGCCTCGATCCATTTTGTGAAGTAATCCATGGTAGTCAGGATCCACTTGTGCTATCCAGAGGAGTTTGGATTTATCTCACCGATGAAGTCCAACCCCCACTATTGGAATGGATCCTCCACCGATATGGGGTTGAGAGGGAGAGACACCACCTTCCTCCTTCCTTCTTCCTTCAAAGATATGACATTGGTAACACTTGGTGGTTTCCTTGTAAACATTTGAGAACAATGAAGGACAATAAAATCCTGCCCTTAGGATCTTGTTTACGATGAATTTCCAGGAATGATGACCCCCACAGTCCCCTTCATGAAATTCCTTCGCCATCGTCGAGCTTCATCGTCCAAAATATAATTCAGCAATATCCCCCAGTGTCCTTCTAGTAGGGGTACTATTCTATGATGCAAAATTTTGCAACTTTCAGTTTGATGGATCTAGCTTAGGTTTTGCTCAGACCAGCAGGGGGTTGTAAATTCTGCAATATAAAAACAATGTCAACGTACCAAGGGGATGTAGAGAAGGTCAGCTTCACTTGCACCTCGGCTTCCTCTGGACCAAACTGACAGGCAAGAAAATTTAGTTGTATAGAATTGCAATGAGATTCACTCATCATCTTAGCCAATCCCTTCCCTTTGACCAACTTCATGGGCTTGATTTCTATGTCATACTTGTTATAGCGGATTTCACCACTCTAGGTGAATCAGACTTTGTATGGCCTTCCCCTGTCCCACTGCAGACTCCTTAGACCCTATGGACCACTTTTTTTCCTTTGATGTTTCCTTGATCATCCCTAAAAACACATAAAAAATGCTATATGTGACTTTTAAACCTATAAGCATGTACATACTCGGGTTTGACCACTAAAACCATGTACATCGGGATGTGTGCATAATCCAAATACTTTTGGAGTTTTCCTTGACATGGATCCGACTCATGTGACTCCTGGCCTTCCCTATGCCTTGAGATCACTCAGATTCGACCTTTCATTACCCCTTTGAAAAGCTATATAAGGAACCCCTTGGTACATTGAAGGAATAAGAGAGAATTGAGTGCAAAGAAACTATAGTCCATTGTTGCCAGAACTTATGCTTGAGTCTGCATCCCTTTGTCACTTGGAGGATTGAAGTGATGGAGGCCCAAGTGGGGGATTCAATTTCTCTGGTTCGCAGACATGCCGTCAGAGGTTGGATCTTGTAATCTTCGATTTATATTAATAGAAATATCTTTTCCTGTCCAATAATGTGTGTTTGAATGAATATGTTCTCCATTGGATTATGTCAAATGCTTATACATTATTGATTATATATGCTAGAATATATCTAACACCATGATATATAGAATGCTTGTACTATTTACTTGTTGTTGAGTGTTGAGGAAGTAACAGATCAATTCAAGCTGAAGATTGGGAAGCTCAACGGGGATCTACTTCAACCGTCCGGAATAAGGTACGAGGTCTAATCCTTTAGTGTTAGACATTTAATTTCTATTGCATATTCGGAAGGATTGATTTCTGGAGTCAAGCTATCTGTTGTGGTAACCCAAGACATAGGAATTTCTCTCCGTAACAGAATTGGCGACTCCACTGGGGAGTTCCTAGTAGTTGTCCTTTGGGGGTTGTTTTCTCAGCATTCAATGAATTTGAATTGCTCTTTCTCTATTGTTTCTATGTCGGGTCTGGGGGCATGTATGCTTGGTAGAGTCTGATTGGTGTGCAGTTTGTCTCATCCTATCTGTTTGCCTTGATTTTATGCACCTTTCTTCCTGTACACGAGTTTTTGATTTACAGTCGCGTATACACGCGGTTCCCTCTGCGATTTCCGCGTATACACGTGGGTTTACTGCGAACAGTCATGTATGCCCTTAATTTTTCCTTTTTGGGGAAGATAATTGGTTGCTGGGTGAATTCTAATATTTGCTGAGTCTCCTTTGGCACTGCCTGACTCTGTTTTGACCTCTGTTTTTGACCAGAAATGTTTTTTTTAGGCTAATTTTTATTTTTTAAGAAAGTTCTTGTCATGGAATTTTCAATTTTTTGTTTGAGATTAGTGCATTAGAGTTATTTTACCTTAGTTCTTTGCTTGAGTGCTGCTTGGGTGTGCTTGTAGAGTCTAGGGGTCGTAGAATCATTCTTTTTCTTTTTGCATCTCTTTTATTTTCAAAAAATCCAAAAACATTTGCTTATCATCATGCATTGCATTTTGCACTTCGCATTGTACTTGCACTAGATAGATTTGCTTTGGAGTACTAGTTAGGACTTCATATAGGAAATTTCCATTCATCATATGAAGAAGAATTGTGCATTTCATGTAGTAGCATACCCTATTTTCATGGACACAATGCATTTGCATTGATTGTTAGGTGTGCATTTTACTTCCTGTTGCGTCATAACACCATCAGTTGCACGATCATATCCCTTTTTGAGTAATAAATCCAACTAAAATCAATGCTAAATAAAATGAATTACACTCTTTTCTTTTCTAGGGTGCACCAACAAGCTTAGGTTTTAGGATCTTGGAATAGTACATTGTAAGTCAATTCTCCAAGATCACTAAACAAAAACATCTAGGTGTCTTCCCAGGTGAGTGTGTGAAATCCTTGGTAGCACCAGTGTTTCTCAGGATCCTCATCTCAAAAGGGACTTAAGCACGAGGCAGTGTGAGTGTTTATTGATTGGGATGACCCCTAGTCATAACTGAGTAGCACTGGAGATATTTCCAGGATTGTATTCATATATGGGGGCTCTTTCGAGAGTTTCAGGATTTGCTACCCTGCCCATACGATCAATCCCGCCTGCGACTATCCGCATGAGCATTGATTATATTGAGGTGACCTTAGTGGCCTTACCTAGGATATCGAGGGGGTTATTCTATAGGTGTCCCAGCCAGGTTGGGGTCGGACAGCACAGTCGCTTTATGCGTTGAAGCTGAGGGCCACAATAATTGGTTACGTATCTCTGCTTGTTGTGTATGGGAGTCTCAAGCCTCTCCTAGGCAAGACATACCTCCTTCATTCGGGAGCTCACTTATCCAGCCCTTGCTTGCTTGCATTTGGCTTTAGATTTTATTAGTGATTTCTCTGTGCATGATAGTTGGCCTAGGGTTTACGTAAATAGAGAGTCTTTGCTATTTTTGAGTCATTGTGGATTCGAGTGCGGTTCCTCGCCGTTCTCGTCGTTTAGTAGGACTTTCGCCTTCTACTTCTCCTCCTCCTTTGGGAGAGAGACCTAGATAGTCCAGGTGGACTATGTCACACATTGATTCACATAGCATGGGAGACCATTTATAGGATATTCCTGAACCACCTCCTCCCATTCGTGTAGACGATGGGGAATTTACTCCTACTTATGATCCTTCACCCGACTTAGCTGAGTTAGGTCCTATGATTTCTGAGATAGGACCCTTGCACGATAGGCCTACTCACTCTAGGTCTGATTCCCCATTGACACGTTACCGGCATGGAATGCCGGAGGACACCGAGACTCATTTTGAACCTGCCAACACTAGCTACGGTAGTTATACTACGTCTGGTTTCCCTACACATCATTTGGCATTTCATGTCGAATCCAATTTTGAGCCTAACATTATGCCTGGGGGCACTCTCATTCCCAGGGATAATTTTAGGGGCGAATTTTAGCCCAGTGGGCTATTTTTCCATGTTTTTTCCCCAAAAAACATTCGCCATTTTGCATTTTTTGAAGCCTTGTGTCGCCCAATTTTGATGGAATAAAATTTTTTCACCCTAAAAATCGCCAAATTATTATATAAACGATATAAAATCCTTGGAAATTAAAATGTTTTTTGAAAAATATCGTCAATCATTTTATAGTTGGCATTTTAAGAATTGGTAATATTCGCCAACATTTATACACTTTTAAATAAATATGGTTCCTTAAAATCATCCCTGCTCATTCGTTACCATGCGGAGAGGTTTGGGAGCACCACTCACATTGCACCTTTCGTCCCAGTGGTGGAAGCTACATCATATCTCCCTCCTAGGTCTACGGTTAGCAATCCGATTAGGATACCAGATCCGAGACGAGTGACGATAGGCAGTAATACATATATTATTACTTAGGTTCCTTCTTCCTCAGTCCCTGGTTCTTCAAATGTACATCCTCCACCTTATTGACGTGGTCCTTCGAGCCGGTATATGGATACAAGTCAGGTCCGTACTGCGGTTACTAGACTGATTGTGTCTCAAGTTCACATACCACCCATTGCTTCGGGAGGTTATGTCCATGCCTCTAGAGGTCATATTGATACTTTTGGGGCGTATATCCCTACTTTCAGAGCGTATATTCCTACCTACAGAGTGTCTCATGGGGAATTGCATGCGATGACCTATGGACCTTATTATGGGACGCAGTATGGACAAGTTTCTTCAGCTTATGGAGGTGGGTATCAACAACCTCCTTACTCTCCTAATTACGGCTTTGTAGCTCCTACTAGTCAAGGTCCACCATACTATGGTACTTCCACGCCACCCTATACTGGTCAGATAGGAGGAGGGCACTATGGCCAAGGCCATGGTGGTAATCAACCCTATATGAATCAGGGAGCTGTCCATCGACCTCATCATCCTAGGCTCCCTTTCCTTGCGACGCTTAATCTTCCTGACTTATCGAGACTTACGAACGATCCTGTGACTCATGACCTGGCTTGGCCGGCTGTCCCTACCAAGATTCCTTCGGACATACCTAAGTTCGAAGGCAAACCGGGAGAGGATCCAAGTGAACACATTACTATGTTTCACCTTTGGTGCTCTTCGAAGTCATTACGTCAGGACTTAGTCCGTTTGAGACTATTTCAACGCACCCTCATAGGGCCTGTTGTGAAATGGTATATAGAGTTGCTTGAGGGAGCCTTCGCTTTGTTTGACGACCTTGCGATGAATTTTCTTAATCACTTCTAGCTACTAGTGCGCTATGACATTGGTACTGAACTCTTGTCGACATTTCGACAAGATAAAGCCAGACATATTTCTGATCATATTCAAGAGTGGCGTAGACAGAAGAGATTAATTAAAGATTTTATACCACCATAATTCCTCCTCGAGTGGTTCCTCAAGTTATTGCCATATATAGCGAAGGATGTTTCCACATCCAGAGTGAAAAATGAGGAACAAGCGATTTTTAGGGTGCAGGAACTGGACTTGATCTATGCTCAGTCTGGTTTGTTGTATGAGATTATTCCCAATTCTCCTCGTTCCAGTTTTGATCCCAAAGTCAAACCTGGACCACATGCCGATGGCATTGTGGGTTGTGCTAGTGTGAAACCTGCAGATTCGGTTGCAAAACAAGCTCGTCAATTGTCGCTCAACCAATCTGCTTCGAGACAAGCTACGGCTTTGTCTCAACCCACCCAAACGGTGAATGTACTTTATGTGCAATCGTTGGACCAGAAGGTTAACCAGCAGCCCAGATGGAATAGAAAAAAGGGTAAAAATAATAATCAAAAGGGTGGGAATAAGAATGAGAATGCTAACAATAATGACAAGAACGGTAGAAATGCTGGGGGGGACAAGCAAGCGAAACGTAAGGTTAAGTTCCCTTGCAATATTTGTAAGGACGATCACCTCACTTACTTGTGCCCCCAGATTGAAGAAGCTTCGAGATTCTTAGCACAAGGCCCATCTATGCTAACTAACCCTTTACCACATAATCAAAATATGAACTCAAAGTCCCATGACCAGTCTAGTGATGATGATCCACCGGAGGGTAGTGGTCATGGGTGCATTAACATGGTCCGTGCTGCAAAAGTTGTGACTTGTGTGAAAGATTATAGTTCGTCACAACCCAGCCTAGGAAAAGAACCTGATTCACCAGGGTCCCCTTTGCACATTGAGAAACCTACAGATAAACCTAAGGCTGCACCTCGCATTCCTAAGGGATTTCTTAAGCGTTCAGGGCATAATCCAAATTCCCAAGCCGCACATAATTATTTAGTTGTCGAGGATTTCATCCATACTCCTTATGCGATGTTGGCATTGGAAGTGCTTCAGAGTTGTCCTTCGCAAAGGAAGGAATTGCTTTCTGCCCTTGGTGTGAACGATGATGATTCTTCCTCTGTGATCAAATTTGAAACCACAGGACATCCACCTCGCTTGCCCTACCATGTGTCTCTTTTGGTGCACATAGAATGTCTTGGTATGACTGTCAAATGTACTGTGATTGACGAGGGCGCTACTGCTTCTGTGATGTCTTTGGCCTGTTGGAAGGGTCTCGGTTCTCCTGAACTGTCTAAATCAATGACTATGTTAACTGCGTTCGATGGGAGATATTTTAGGCCGCACGACATCCTTCCTTCCCTTAAAGTCCATTTGGGGGGGAAGACCATTGCGATAGAGGTTGAGGTGGTTGATGCGCCCCTTGACTATAATCTCTTGCTGGGTAGGAACTGGATGTACAGTATGCAAGCCGTTGCTTCTTCCTTGTTCCACGTTGTATACTTTCCACATAACGGGAAGATCATAACGATTGATCAGATGACATTCAAGAATCTGTTTGTTACCGCATCTTCAGGAGCTTTGATCCCGATCATTGGCCACTCTTAGCCGGCAACTGGGAGTGTGAGTGTAGGCATGTATCCATCCCTCATGGGAAGCTTTAGTTATCCTGCACCGATCCTCATGATAGGATCTAGTTTCGATGAGGCTTCGAATTCTATGATATCGATGTCTTTTCACACGAATCATATGGAAGACCCTTGGATTCTTCCTACACCGAGTACTTTGAGTGAACCTGTCAAGACGAGCGTGTCGTTGCCTACAACCATGATAGCTTATCAAGCTAACCTCAAGAGTGTTGCAGAGCCTAGTCCTTCCTCTTCATGGATGGAGGAGGAGGACTCGTATGTGCTGCCGGCATGGGCAGTATAGTCTTCTCATGCCCATGACTACCTTGATACAGTTTTCCCTTCGGATGAAGCGATTATTGAGGCTATGTCGGGAGTTGAGACACCATGGGAGGAACTTCATCATATATCGTACTTTCTCCCAGAGCTTGACCGTTTGGAGCATGAAGATTTTAGGGCGGTTCTTAGTCAGAGAGTTGGTAGTCCTGTGGTTCCATTAAGCTCTCCTGGTCCGATGGTTGATGGAAACATGGCAAACATATCTTCAATGATTCCTATCAACATCTCTCGTAATCCTGGCACAATAGATAATGTATATATTGGGGTAGAATGTTCCCATGCTAAGATTCTGGAATATACCGAGCTATTCAAGGAATTCCATGATATTTTTGCTTGGTCCTATGACGAGATGCCAGGTATTGACGCTTGTATTGTTGAGCACGAGATTAAGAATTACCCCAATGCTAAGCCTGTTTGACAACGATTATGTGCGGTGAATCCTAGGAAAGCACCCGCCATTAAGGCAGAGATAGAGAAACTGTTGAAAGCCGGTTTCATCTATCCCATTCCCTTGAAGGAATGGGTTTCAAATCCCGTTCCAGTGGATAAGAAGCAGGGAACGATCCACATATGCACTGATTTCCATGATCTGAATCATGCCTATCCTAAGGATAACTTCCCCACACCATTTATAGATCATATTTTGGATGAGCGTGTGGGTATCGAGGTGTTCTCCTTTATGGATGGATTTTCCGGGTATAATCAGATACAGATTAAACCTGAGGACCAACATAAGACTGCATTTATTTGTCCTTAGGGAACGTTCGCATATCAAAAAATTCTTTTCAGCCTTAAAAACACCGGATCTACATTTCAGCGGGCAATGACCTTGATTTTCCATGATCTCAAGTCAATTATCGAGGTATTTTTGGATGATCTCACTGCTCATTCTCGTATGAGAATGCGTCATCCCTATCACTTGAGATTGGTATTCGAAATATGCCGGCACTATTCAGTTAGATTAAATCCTCATAAGTGCATCTTTTGTGTGAAGTCAGGTCATTTGTTAGGATTCATCGTTTCGAAAGAGGGTATAAGAGTTGACCCTTTGAAGGTTGAGGCAATACTTCAGTTGTCTCCCCCGAAGAATATTCGTCATCTTCAGTGTTTGCAAGGCATGGCAAACTTCTTACGAATATTTGTTGTCAACTTTTCCAATTTGACTAGAGGCTTTATGCATCTCTTGAAGAAGGATACTCCCTTTTATTGGGATGAGCCAGCCCAGGAGTCCTTCGATGCACTCAAGCAAGCCCTAGCATCGGCCCCGATGATTAGTCCCCTGGACTATAGCCATGATTTCTTATTATATGTGGCCTCATATTTAGAGACAATTGTTATGGTTTTGGTTCAAGAGGATGAGGAGCTCCAAGAGCATGTCATATATTATCTGAGCTGAAACCTTATTGACGCAGAGATTCGTTATTCTCATGTCGAGAAGCTTGCTTTAGCTACCATACATGCGGTTCAGCATTTGAGACATTATATTCTCCTTCGCCAGACCTTGGTTGTGGCCCATGTCAATCCATTTCAATTCATCCTCACCCGAAGGATGATTGGGGGAAAGTATGATAAATGGATTGTCATTCTGCAAGAGTTTGATCTCGAGTTTGTTTCAGCAAATTCGAAGAAATATTTAATCTTTGCAGAGCTTATATCGGATTTTCCAAACGAGACCGAGGAGTTGGTTTGTGAAGATACGTTTGTTGATGAACACATCTTCTTAATATCTACATTAGACCCATGGTATGGGGATATCATAATATATTTACAAACACTGAAGACCTCTACTCACCTCTCGCAAGATGAACGACGACGATTACGTCACGTCTCTAATAACTAACTTATAGTGGACAATACTTTGTACCTCCATGGGGTAGATTCCATTTTACGATGATGTTTAACTCATGACGAGGCTGAGGTTGTGTTGAATGATTGCCATGGAGGGGAATGTGGTGGTCATTTATCTAGGCTTTCTATAGCTCAAAATATTTTGAGAGCGAGTTATTTATGGCCGTCGATCTTTAAGGATTGTGTTGATGCGGTCAAGAGGTGCCACCCTTGCCAGGTGTTCAGACGTAATATGCACTCGAAACCTGCCCTGTTACATCCCATTATCACCGCCGGTCCCTTCACTAAGTGGGGGCTCGATTTTATGGATTGCAACCCAGCTTCGGCTGGGGGGCACCATCACATTATAGTGGCTTTTTATTATTTCACGAAATGGGATGAGGCTATGCCTACAATAAAATCCAACGGTGAGACAGCCGCTCACTTTGTATTCAACCAAATTATTACTCGGTTCAAGATTTCGAAAGATCTCGGCACTGACCATGGCTCACACTTTCAGAACCGTATGATGGAAGAGTTGGCATCAAAGTTAGGGTATAAGAAAGAGCACTCGTCTTCTTACTACCCCCAAGGAAATGGACAGGTAGAGGTAGTGAATAAATCACTCAAATCCATTCTCCAACGAACCATCGCACAAAGCAAGAATAATTGGCACATTATGTTTTATCCTGCTTTGTGGACATATCGAACCGTGGTTAAGACTGCCACTGGTTTTTCTCCATATCAGCTTGTACATGGAGTGGAGTCGATATTGCTGGTTGAATGCAAAATTCCTTCATTGAAGCTAGCTATGGAACTCTTACTGGACACTTCACCTTTGGAGGAGCGTTTGGTTCACCTCGAGAAAATCGTTGAGTAGCGTTGGGATGCCTTGGTGGCTCTAGAGGTTAATAAGCGTCGCGTTAAGGTCCAATACGATAAGTCTATCCATCCAAGAGTGTTTAGTGAAGGAGACTTTGTCCTTTTGTGGGATCAACCGAAAGAACCCTTGGGGGCAGGGAAATTTAATCCTATGTGGCATGGTCCTTACGTGGTCAAGCGAGTGTTAGAGAAGGGTGATTATGAGTTAGTGGATTACGAATGAACAGCTTTGGAGGAGCCTAGAAATGGGCTCTATCTCAAAAAATACTATGCATAATCTTTAGCCAAGGCTGCTTGTTGTATATTATTGTACAGCTTTGCATAGTTAGGTCTTTTTCTTATAGTGATCGGTGTTAGGATTATTAATCCTCCCTTGTCCAAATTTGGTCATATGTCTAAATCGGGAGTCATGTCTAAATCGGGAGTCCATCCAGTCTATTTATAGTCA
>LPNX010411281.1:846908-922558 GCA_001517045.1 Pseudotsuga menziesii
GCACTGTTCCATTCTTCAATGGCTGAGTAAATTGTGAGATCTTCTTTGTGAGTTGTGTGTTTGTCTACAGATCTATATGCTCAAATTTACAATCGGGATTGTGATTAGTTTCCATTTCTTTTGGAATATGTCAATGGAATATTCCACCTACATAGGATTCACGGATGGTGCAAGCCATCACACTCAACACTCAGCATCTGCTGCTTGGGTGATTTATACTCCCATGGGTCAGGTACTGTCTTCAGGAGGTGTATGTCTACAGACATCTTCCAACAATGTTGCTGAATATAGCGCCGTTATTGAGCTTCTATGGGATGCCATTGTACATGGCGTTCTATCTCTTGAGGTACGTCTTGATTCGGAGTTAGTAGTGTCACAACTCAATGGTTTGTACCATGTTAGAGATCCGACATTATTGAGAATATTCTTATGTGTGAGATTGTTAGAACGACAATTTGAAAATATAACATATATACACATTCAAATAAATAATAATCAAGTTGCTGACTCATATGCTAACTACGTGTTAGATTGGCATTTGTTTCATTCATAATAAATTAATCACAAACACAATTTTTACACATGTAAATAAATAAATCGATCACCATAAAACTTTTTTATACATCAAAAATGTGATAATACATAGTGTCATGATACAAAATTGGGGCTTTCTAAGCCACCATCATATAATACACGGTCGTACAAAATGTATACACTCCCAGGTGTCTAATCCTATGGAGGAGGAGGAGGGTTGTGATCATGGAACGTCACTATAGCTCTAGCTAGCCGTCGAAATAAACACACCCATGTGAGTGGTACACCCACCACCTGCTGCTGCATGGCCTTAGGCAAGTCCTCGACTTGCGCCATGGGAAATCTATGAGTCAATCTCACAAAGTTGGTATGAATGCTCTGGAGTGTTCACTCTGCATCCACACCCGTGATGTCATCTCCTCTTCCCCTCCGTCTATGAGGAGGGAAGCCCTCTGGCCACCATGGTCCCACATCTGCGCACAAATGGTAGATGTCACTATGTGTTGTCATGCAAAAACATGTCTTTTTTCTTCCATAAAATCAAGAAAATACAAAAAAATCAATAACTCAAAAAATAAAAATAAAAAGAGTAAAGTTCAAGATTCATTACCTATATCGCCATATGCCAATCCTGGTGGCAATGGCATGTCTGGGTCCCCCTGGAAATCTATCCCTGCATAGGGGTAGTCATCAATGTCAACTATCTATCATCGCCACCATGGAAAGAAGTCAGCTGGATATGGGTGGCCACCCTACCACCCCCTAGTCTGCGCATCGCATCTGCCCAATGCTGTTGGGATGGATCTCGAACCCCGTGGAGAGGAACATCCACTCTAGGGCTCAATCCTGGAACACACTCGAAGAAAAATGTGCTCAAGATACCGCTAAACCCAAAGTTCTGCACCTTGCCTGCCTTACACTCACTGAGCTGGTGTTTCATGTTGCTCAGTAGCGTAGTACTCTAGTCATAGATTGTGGGTCTCATGCACTCCACTGCATAGAACATCAGAGGCCGCGAGGCCTTTAGGCCCAGCACCTATATAGCATTGGTAGGGACCTGACTCCCCACCTTCTCAAGGTCTGGATAATAGTACACTGCAATGTACTCGTCGATAGTTAGGCCACCCCTTGGCCCACCTCGAGAATGAAGGCTCACCACCTCCCCTTGTCTATAAAGCCCTATGATAAAGTATATGTCCTCCACCTCTATGGTGAGGGACATCCCATCGATATGAAATGACTCTGAGTCTGTATCCCAATAGTCTACCAGCATCTATAGCAGTCTTGGTTTGGCCCTCAAACCACCAAGACACCAAAACTTGTAGAGTCCACATGCACGAAGAGCTTGTTGAGCCATTAAGTCGGCCCTTACTACTTCCTCTACTTCACCATGCTCACGCTCTCTCCACTCTAGCACCATCCTGCAAAAGAAATTGAAAATTTTCCCATTAGTTTAGTTGAAAATCATATGTGCGGCCTCATACATGACTGTTTTGAAAAAAGTCGCGTATGTACGCAGGTTTGAGGTCCTTTTACGCATATATCCAGCCCTATACGCTGAAAAGTCCTTGATTTCCGCATGGGCCACAGTGCTCATTTTGGGATGGCCTAAAAAATTCATTTGACCATGCAAATCTATAAAAATTATGTCAAAATGCAAGAGTAGAGCATGAGTAAATACCTGGAAGAAACGGTTGTGAATTCCGCCAGCTGGATCTCCTGGAATTTGCAGTTGAAAATCAGAGCTCAAATGGGTAAAAGTTTCAAATGATTTATATTTTTTACTATTTATAGAAAAAATTTCAAATATTTGAAATTTTTTACCCCTTTCCTATAGTTTCGACATTTTCTAACCATTTTGGACCATTTTTGACATAATTGGTGTTGTAGAAGACCTTTTTCAGTACCGTTTCAGCCGTTGGACTGACCCGTTCGTGCCGATATTAGGTATCATGTCTAAAATAGCATATAGGTTAGGTTTCACTACCGTTTGCAATTTGCATGACCTTGTGACCATATCACCATGACCTTAGGTACGAACCCACTCTATTATGTCACGGAACCTTCTTGCTGGTTTACAAGTGGTATGATACGAGTGGTAGAGCTTCACCTTACATGGGTACCCTAGTTAGCACCTTATTTTAATTTGGTGCCCATGCCGATGGTTTATCCTTTAGGGTGTGGGAGTCCATTGTATAGTACTACCATGACATTTTGCAAGAGCCTCATACTCCTCTTGATCTTATGCTGGCTTATTTCCGTCAGGACTCCCTCATGTCAAGTTTTTAATGCATTATCATGAGATTTTCCTGCCTTATTGAGCTTTATGCCAGCTCCCCTGACATTGCGTTTCAGCCATATAGCCTGAGCTTGTCACATATCTAGCAATGCAAAGCCATTTTTTATATCCTTCGCAGCTTGATTCCCTTTTTACCGGGAGGGGATTTTCCCCCGAGTGTCAATATCCTACACATGTGTCCTTGCATTGAGCATAGGTATGTTCCACTTCTTGGAACTAGTTTGTTTGCCCTTGTGACACCCGTCTCCTCCTAGTTTGTAACTATAAAGCTAGTTTATTCTTTTTTCAATCTTTTCAAATAACTGAAAAAGTCCAAAAAAATCAAAAAACCAAAAAGACGGACAAGGAAAGATTTTATCTTTGGAAGCTGTCGAGTCGTGTTTCCCTCGAGCAGAGCACCGTATATCACATCCATTGGTTGGGTTATAGTTTGACTTTAGGAGCTCTACTTGTTTATCTGAGTTTATCTCCACCGACTGGTTAAGCTTCCAGTCCCTATGGAGCCTCTGTTGATGCCCCCTATGTCACAGAGATATCCCAGTTTGTATATTGAGTCTACGTTGCCTTCATTCAGTCACCATTCACCGTTATTCTCTTGTTCAAAGGAAGTTGAAACCTGAGTCGACCATTCATCAGTTATCTTGACTTTGCATGTTGGCCATTCTCGGTACAGTTACTGGTTCATGCACTTTATGATCGAGTCCTTCCACATTATACAGCTTTGCTGAGTACCTCGTGTTGGATGATGCGGGATGCCTTAATGCCCTCCCAATGAATTTCATCCCATCGACTTCATATCATTTATTCTGGGATTGGAGTCTAGAGTCATTTTAAGTGCCTTGAGACTTGCAGTCATCAGTGGTAGGTTCTCTCTCCATCGACAGTTTCTTGAGAATACATCAATGTCCCCTGATCGATGGATCCTTTCAAGTGTTCGACCTCAACACATTTATTCACACTTGTTAGTTTGCACTCTAGTACCTTGATTCCCATTTTCATTATCGGTGGGTGATCTCGTGTCTATTAACGATATACATTAATGACTGGTAATCAGACGATGGACTACTATGTTCGACCTCGACACCTCTATTCACGTATTAGGACATGTACTCGTAGTAGTTTGTGTAGAAGACTTTCCAGATTGGTGGCATCTCTTATATGCTACCTCCTTGATCGTGCCAGTGTTCATGAGGTTTCAGCTCTCGTGACTTGATTCCAGTGCATGTCAAATATTTCCAGCCACTGTGGAGATCTTGATCTATTATATATCTTCTCTCCGTAACAATACTTTAGGAGTACTGCAACCCACTTGTCTCTCTTTCCTTCCAGGTCCAGTTGGGTCAGTATGCTCTTCACAACACTGCATGGAACAAAGGCAATGATGTGGGAATGGAGGAGATAGTTCCTGAAATATTTCAAAGCTTTAACCAAGGCATATGCTTGTTTTTCCATTATGCTGTACCTCAACTCCCCGTCTCTCAATATCTTACTGAAGAATGCTATAGGCTGCAACTCACCTCAATCATTCTTTTTTAGAAACACTACTGCTACGGTGTGTTTTGAAGCGTAAGAGAATACCAAAAAATCCTTTTCAAAATCTGGGCTGATCAACACAGGAGCCTCTGAAATGGCTTGTTTTATACCTTTGAAGGATTTCTTGGCCCTGACCATCCATTTAATTTCATGATCCTTCCTTAGCATGTCGGTAATGTCCATCAGGATTTCGACAAAGCTAGGGATGAATCTTCTTAAGAAGTTGACCTGACCGAGGAAGGATTGGACTTCTTTCTTGCTCCTCGGTTCTTCAACCTTCAAGATGCCTTTTACCTTGTTTGTATTGATCCTAATCCCTTCCTTTGAGATGATGTGTCCAAGCAATTTCCCCTCTTCTAGGGAAAAATTTGACTTTCTACGGTTTAAGGAAATGCCATACCTTCTACATTTAATGAAGACCCTTTCCAAGTGCCTGATATGGTCTTTATCCCACTTGGAGTACACCATAATGTTGTCCATGTATATCACCACAAATTTTCCTTTTCTTCTGTAAAAGTGATATCCATGGCACGTGGGAAAGTATCTCCAACATTCATCAACCCAAATGGCATCTTTGCGTACATGAAAGTACCCCACGGTGTGGTGAAAGCGGTTTTTTTTTAATCTTCAGGTAACACCTTCACCTGGTTGTACCCAAAAAATCCATCCATCGTAGATATTCTTTCTGATCCTACCACCCTCTGAAGGATCTGGTCCATTTTGGGCAAAGGGTAATTATCTTCCAAAGATACCTTGTTCAAATTCCTGAAATCCACACACAGGCGTATTTCTTTGTTCTTTTTTCAAATGGGAACTAAATTGGCCACCCATTTGGAAAACCTCAGAGTTACTATTATCTTTGCATCGAACAACCTCTTCACTTCCTTCTCAATGACGGGTACAAGATTTAAATTGATCCTCCGGAACTTTTGCCTGAAAGGTTTCTCTCTGGGTTTGATTGGAATGAGGTGTTGGATGATGGAGGTGTCATATTCTTTGAGATATTCATAACTCCATGCAAGAACATCCGTGCATTTCTTCATCAGATTCACATACCCATTTTTCTCCTCATCGAGAAACTTCTTGGACAACTTTATAATCTTCGGGTCTTCTTTAGTGCTGATATTTATATCTTCCATAGCATCTGTGGTGGGTTCGACTTTAGGATATTTAGCTACATCATTCTAGTTGAATAGAGACTCTAAAGGTATCAGGCCCCTACGGATATGGTTTCTTTTCAAATGGACTATATCCTTGCCCCCGAAGGAGTCTTTTAGTTTTCCCGTGCTAAAGGCTTCCTCTCCTTCCCCTTCATCATCTAATAGGTTTTCACGGTCGGATCCGCCTTCATCAATGTGAGTATTTACAAACTCGCCAGACATCTCCAAAAATCTTTTGATCTGCATATCGTCTTCGAAGACCTTCCAATGTTTGATGTTTCCTGGTATGGAAGGTCTGTTTACAATCTCCACCTTATATTTCTTCTTTCGCACCACTGGAGCTTCAAACTTTCCTGTTGAATTCACCAGAGAATCCGTCACCATGTTTTCGTGTTTGGGAATCACTTGGATTGTGTGTTTGGTGAATAAATTCCTGAACATATCCCACACCTCGTTCCGGTAGGCTCTCATTCTCGATTGCTTAGTTTGATAAATATCATTGACTTGATTTATTACAAGTTCTGAGTCCCCAAAAATTTGGACCCTTTTTGTGCCTACATCTTTCAGTGCATGTAAGCCCAACAACAAGGCTTCATATTCTACTACATTATTAGAGCATTCAAAAATTAACTTATAAGAATGACCTTTGGCATCTTCAGTGGGGGAGATAATATACACACCTATGCCAACACCCACTTTGGACACAGAGCCTTCAAAATACATCTTCCACAGTCCTTCATCTTTTTGACTTTCTTCCTCGACCTTCAGCTCACCGGCTCCCACTTCATCTTTTTGTGTCCCGGCAATTTTGGAATTGCAAGGAAGCTCATCGTTGAAGAAGATAGATGACCCCAAATCTGTGTCAATGGCATAGACATTATGGATGTTAGGCTAAGCCTGAATGCTCACTACGTAAGCAACCTATTCTCACTGTATAATCTCTTGATTTTGTTTCAAACAGGAATGATCATGGATTGTCCATCTATAGGCTTCCCTTTAGCTTTGAGGTCCAACATCTCGACAACAGAATACCAAATTTGGGTGGAGTGTCAGCCACGATGACATCCATGACCACAAACTTAGAAGGGAGCTTGTTTAAATAAACCACCATGTCTTTCATCAGTCCCAGACATTTCACTCTTTTGGAATCAAAGGAATACAGGTCTTTGTAAGGCCTAGTAATCTCCAACCCCAAGCTTTCCACCACTCCTTTCGGCATTAGATTGTGCGAGGGTCCCGAATCCAGCATGGCATTGTGTAACACCATATCATGCATGTTCAAGCTCATGTAAAAGGGGGGTACCTCCTCATCCTTGCTGTCCACGCTATCAATTTTAGACCCTTGAACGATAGTAGGATTGTCTTCGGTCAGCTCCAAGATATCAGGGTGATATTCCCCTTGATTCACAATCATATGCGTGATAGTATCCCTGTATTCCTGATTTCTCAATAATTCATTAAAAGGAATTGATATCTTTAGTTTAGCCAACTCGTTTTGGAGGTCAAATGTGGGGAAGGCCTTGATAGGCTCGATAGGTGCCACTGGTTCTGCCCTTTTCACATTATTGGTTTCCTTTACCATGTTTATAGGCACCATCAGCTCTTTTCGCTTGTCATTTTATTCCCCAGGACTAGTATGACTACTATACGGATGGTCTGGGTTTAACCCTCCTTTAGGTACAGCAGTGTCCCCAGTAGAGTTGCCACCTTTCTTCTGTATGGCCACATCCCTATTTCTTAGTTTGATCTTCCTGATGTCATCGATAGCATGCATATAACCTTTATGATACTGCTCCAATTCCTCGGTCAGGGTTTTTCCATCTACTTGAGTGAGAATATCATGTTCCTCTTCTGTCAAGTAAATATTAGAGTCCAGGTCACTGAAATGATGGATGTGACCTTCGGCGGACTCAACTTCATCTTCAGCAGCTACATAGTTTTTAGGGAAAGGAGGTCTGATAGGCTTCTCTTTAGGATTTCTTGGATTCCTCACATCCCTTGGTCTATTGGGTTGGAGTGGAGGAGAGACCGACCAACTAAAATTAGAATTCCTTATTGGAGGCTCATTCAGGTCCCTGTTCACTAGCCTGGTTTCTACCATTAGCCTGTCCATCAACTTTTCCATAGTTTTGAGCATCAGCTCAAATTTCACATCACTGGATGAAGAAGCAGAGGTAGAGGGATGTATCTCTTCTTGACCTTTCCTCCTATCAATATCCACCCTAGGTTTGATTTTCCCACATGCTATCATATTGGCTTCTACCTCTAGGGCGTCCGTGAACATGGTCGAGAGTGTGTTGGACTTTCTTTCTCTTAACAGTAAAGCAAAGTTGTTGTCAAAGGCATCTGCATAATAAAGTTTAGCTTCCCCAGGCAAAGGTTTGATATCGGTAGGTATCAAGTTGTAAACCCGCATGAATCGGCTAGAAAATTCATGGACGGATTGAAAACCTCCCTTCTTGAGATTATTATATTGGGACAAAAATTGCAGGGGGCTCTGCTTGTCGTCCCGTCGCTATAGAAATATGGTATGAAAGCCAGCGAAGCTGTAGATAGACCTAGGTGGTAAATATTTATACCATTTCTTGGCCTCCCCAAACAAACTCTGAGCGAATAACTGCATCTCAAAATCTTCATCATCTACCTCCTCTAGGTCAATAAAGTCATCAAACTTATCCACATGGTATCTTGCTGAAACATTTCCCTCCCTGTCGTAGAGTGCAATCCTCTAGGCATAATTCATGGGAAGGTCATGTAGGACCAGAGGTAGGGCTAATGGGGCGAATCTAGTGGTTGCCATCGAGGTGGGTTGGTTAGGAATGGACAGGAAATTGGGCACTTAAGTATTTTGAAAGATAGAGGATATCTATTTAGCTTTGGGTAGAGTTTCTAGGTTCAGCCACAAATAATCAAGCAGATAGGATTGCAACATATTAGGACCTACCCAAGCCTTTCTCAGAACAGACTTGGACTTAGATTTGGTTAGCAGTCTTTCAGCTCCAACCGCCCTCTCGGGTTCAGTTAAGCCGTACCAGGCCTAAGATGATGAAGTATCAAACAATGGAGAACCCAACTTCTCTGTATTCTTGTTTCTAAGTATCTTTTCTGGATTATCCACACTAAACAAATTTTTGGTATCAGAATTACCTCTCATGTGGATATTTCTGGGAGCCTGGATAGCTGGTGCGATACTGATCGCGACGAGGTTGGATTCGCTAGGACAAATGCACCACCTTTTAGAAACTTTTGGAATTTCTATCTCCAAAAACCTTGTCCTTACGATCACCGGTCTCCTTAGTGGAATCGCCTCCTGGAATCTTTTAGTGGAGTCACTAGGGAAAATGACACAACCTTCTTCACATGTAAGAATCTCTGTTTGCCCACATAAACTCTTTATACTTTGAGTCTTTGTCATTTTTCCTTGGGATGATATTCAATCTCATCCCTAGCAATGATGCAAGTTTTTCAGCACCGGAATTGAACCAAAGGTTGCGGAAGGGCTTGCTTCCGGTAACAGCAAAACCGCTTTTGAAGAGAGAATTGGCATTCTGCTCTTCCGATAGGGATCTCTCACTGAATGTATGATAGTGCCAGATATATATATATATATATATATATATATATATATATATATATATACAAATGGAAACTATGAATTGCTTATGGAATTGGTTGAAACAAAACACAACATCATTGGGTGATGGAGTCAAGATATACAACAAAGATAATCAGAACTTAAATGCAAACATTTTCATCACAAGGGAAAGGTAGCCACTCGATCACAGTCAATTCATATTTATCTGGTGAAAATGAGGAACATGAACAAACCATTAATGCAGAGCATTATGAGAAATGAATTTTACGTTAACTTTAGAATAAACTTTGGTGAATACCTGAAACAACAGACGGAGCATAGCAAGTATGAATTCTGAGTTGTGATACCCTAAGTCCTAGATATGAAAGAAAAATAGAATGGAAAGGAAAACTGGAATAACATTCACATAAGAAAAGAAATAACAGACTGTAAGTGCGAATGACATAGGAATCCTGGTGTGAAAAACACTGATCTCGGCTCTGCAATTATATTAAAACTTTCTTCAAAAACATACACAGCAAAATATTACAATGGTTTCAACCCCTTCTCCCTTTTCAAGAGGTATATTTATAGCATTTCTATCTTTCCCAAACCAACATTTGGGAATCAAAATTGGTTACAATAAAGGATGTGTTCTAACAGCTTCTTATGTGCATATCAGATGCGGCTTGAATGAAACAACCAGACAATGACATATGGAGCATGGGATGAAGAGGCAAAAGAGTGTCCCATACTCCCACCTTTTTGATGCTGACTGTATAGACCCCTCTGAGAGAAGCGACCATTAGGGCGAGCATGCGACACTTGGAAAATATTTTTTGGCACTGTCACCACTATTTCTACTGGGGTGGTGGGAGATGGACACACCCAAAGTGGCGGATGGTTTTCCATGTATCAGAACTAGGGAGTGGTGTAGAAACCATGTCATAAGCTTGGCCCCGGAGCTCCATTGCTTCCAAATATGAAGTCATAGGGACCTTGGGTCGTGTGGCTTTAAAGTCAAACCGTAACTCAAAATAATTAGCCAACTTGTCAAAGATGACCTTCCCGAATAACGCTTGTTCCATATCTCTGAATTTTTTGTGGTTTGATCGACAGTCTAACAAGAAATCCTTATAATCCTTTTGAGATAGTAAAGGAACTCTCTCTTCCCAGAAAAAGGGAAGTCCTCTATTTGCCAATGTCTTTAACATCCTGAGGATCTCTCGGAGTTTGTGGTCAGTGACGTCTATTTGGGCCTACAGCATCTTCATCATCCTGTGTTTAGTTATCACCCTTCAGGATCTAGAGATAACAACGACCTGATTTTAAAGACCGAAATTGTTAGAGGCTTCATCTGACAAGGAGCTTAGATAGGTTATGGTCCTTTTAGCAATCTCCAAAGGTCTTTTGTTCACTTCAGCTCCTACTTCGTGGACCTATTTTTTGGTTTCCTCAACAGCTAATCCCATGTCTGTAATAACATTGAGATAGGGTCAAAACTTTTTGGCTTCCATGATAATCCGGTCCCATATCAGATGGTTCGCTCCTTGTAGTGCAAGCTTGCCGATCACTTGCTAGCTCAACTTACCATTTTGTTGGGTCAGTTCTTGGCATTTTTCTTCAGCACTTTCTCTACCCTGTTTCTCTTTAACTCTTTCCTTTTCTAACTGTTCAATTTGTTTCTTTAATTTGATGATTTCAGTATCCTTTAGGCCTATCTATGACATTTCCTTGGAGAGGGAGCTGGTGTCTACTTCTTCAGTCATTCCCGTGGGCTGAATTGCCTTCTCTACATTCCTGCTCTGAAGCTCACTTTCCTTTACTGCTAGTCTAACTTTTAACTCTGTCTCACTATTTCTCAGGAGTTGGATATCTACTTCCCATTGCCTCCCCTTTTGCACAATCTTTAGCAGCTTAGCTTGGCTATCGGCAAGCTTGGAATTCAGTGCCTCTTTCTCCTTTTCGAATTCAGCCAATTCATCTGCTCTAGCGAGCTGAGAGTCGGGGATTCATAAATTCTTTTTCAAAGCCTGTATCTCTTTGTCTTTGTCATCGAGCAATTGCTAGAACATGCTTCCTTTCTGTCCACCTCTCTCCATCTGTATAGCTTCCTTCTGTAAACTGTTGATTTGGGCTTTAAGTGCTTTGATCTCCACTCTTGGTTTTCTTAAAAGATTAGAAGTTTTAGCCTTACTTTATTCTGACTTGGACAATTGTATGGTAGCTCTAAGTAGTCTAGTATTCAGTATGCCTCCGATCTCTTTGCTCAGATGTATAATGTTAGAATGGGGAATCTTTGAAAGTTCTACATTGACCTCGGACACCTTGCTCACTACTGCCAAAGCTAAGCTAAGGGTATCAGTGGCATGAACCCTTACTGCTTTCAATGCCACATTGGGCTGAAGCAACCATGAGGCTTCACAGTACAGTTGTGTTGTCTCCTCGAAGGTTTTGTCATCTTTATCTCGGTAAGACTTCAGCCACTCTTCTTTGGATGCTTGTTCATTTTTCCCTTCAAATACATACTCTTGTATCTGCAATTTGGCCACCTCGGGCTCCACCTGTTGCTATATTTTTACTACATTCTTCTTCTTCACCTGTCCCTTTTTAGCCTACACCAATTGTTGTCTGGGCTCTATTTTTTTCCTATTGGGCATGCTGGTAGTGTCCACTTCTTCATTGTCCATGTCCTCAATACCCCCTCTCTTTATCAAACTCACTGAGTAACTGACCAATGATGAGTATCCCCCAGCAATTGCAACCACAACAACTAAGTCCTCTTGGGGGGAATTTTCTCTGGGTAGCTGCGAGCCAGAGTCATGTTCAACACTGGTATCCATTGGGACATTATTAGGGAAATCATCCCAATTCGCTTTTTCTCTGAGCCCAGGAACCTATGTGTGCTCAAAGCGCCGACATTTGAGGGTCGTTCTTCTCTTGGAGATAACCTGATGAGGATCATATTTTATTGCTTGGTCTTGAGGAAATCCCATGTCTCTGAGAAATTTGGAGACTAGAGGCAATGCAGCCCTGTTTTTGACTATATATGGTCCTAATTTCCAAGGAAAGACCAAATTCGAACACTTCTTGAAGTTCAAGAAGTGTTCTTCTTCGACCATGAGTTTTTTCTGGATTAACTCCAAATAGAAGATCCTGGGGGTCAAGAAAGCTGGTAGGATGTATGGTGAATGTATGAAGCCGTACAGTCTTATGGTTGTCACAAAATCTTAGAGGAACCAGTCTCCTATCCTCCTACCTTTCGACAATTGCAGCATTTGTCTCATTTCAGGCAACACCCTAGGAAGTCTTTCCTGGAAAAAGGCTTCATATATTTCGGCCATCAACTGGTTCATGAATTTATCATAATTAGTGGCCATTTCAGTAGTGAATGCCAATTCTTGTAGTTGTACATCTTCATGATTGTGGGCTATGAACATCCTCAGTAGAAAGGACTGTAACCTAAATGTTCTGGCGTCATGGAAGTTCGTTAACTGAGAACGGATGTTCTCGGATAAGAACTCATCAAACTTAAGGAGACAAGACTGACCTGACTGTCCGGGCAATTCAGGTTCGGCCGGGTAGGTATCTAAGACGAATAAAAGACTCAACAATGACTCTGGGACATATGTGTCAGTATCTAAACCTAAGAACTGACTGGTCAAGTTTATAAACCACTGAGTCTCTTCGTTGAATTGGCCAAGGTCAATAGGGTAAGATAGGTTGATGGGTTCACTATCAAGTTTAGAACATGCTTTCAAGAAGGCTTCTTTACTTTCAGCAGGAGACTCTCTAAAGTAGTGAATAATTTCTTCTTCTTGATAGTCTTGGGTCAGATGGGAGAATCCGTCGGGGACATCTAGGGTTTTGCGGATGGAAGAGGCTTTGACAGGTCAGAGAATTTTGGACTTGGACTTATTCATGATAACTCCTTCGATGATAGAGAAATTATCTGTGCACCACTCGACAAATTCATTGAACTAGGGGGTTTGGTCGACAGATAAAAAATTAAAGAAAGACTTAAAAACATTGGAGGTATCCATACCTCGGTTCTTACGATCTTCCAAGTTTCCCCTGGCGGCTTCAATAGTTTCCCCCACCAGGAAAGTATCGCAAAACTCAGAGTTTGCATCAAACAGATGTTCTTTGGTATTTTGACCTAATATCTCTGGTTCTATATCATCTCTTACCCCCATTACTTCCATTGAGACAATTTCCAAATAATACTAAAAGAGTGCCAAGGGCCTACCTTGCTCCGTAGCGTGGTCCCCTGGCTGGTCTAGGCTGGCGCTTTGGATGTGATTTAGGTATTTGACAGCTTTGAGGTTTCAGAAAAAACAAATATTTGCAACTTTGTGTGGGCCTTTTATATATTTTTACACGTCATAGCTCTCATGTATGTCCTGGGCGGCTTGTACCATGGATTCATCCTCTACGTTCTCAGACCTTAGATCTATGAGACTCCTATTACTGAATGTGTTTTTATTTTGTGTGCAGTCTGCCTCGATGCCGATCGGGACCAACTTCCTCCACGGCTGTCGATTTAAGCAGGACCCACCCCTTTTCATGCAGTGGAGTTTTGTTTCCTCCCGTGCTATTCCATATTTTGAAATGAATTATAGTTTCCGATCTACCTTTGCTAGTACTAGCGCTTTTGATCAAAACGGCCTATACCGCTTTTCGCAATCTGTATTTGCATCTTACTCCTTGTAATTTCGGGATGTTAAATGTCTCACTGCCATAGATTTTCTCGGGCCCCAATCATGATCATTTGATGCGCCCGATATTTAACCCATTTCACAAGGTTGGGGAGTGGATTTTTGTCAGGATATTTTTCCGTGCGAAAAGATCTGACACCGTTGATCTCCCTCTTGGTTGTTTTCAGTCATTAATCGAGACCCCTCTTTAACGCATCCAACACTTCCCTTTAGCCCAGTTTTCCTGATCCTTGGACCATCCTGCTTATGAGCACCACCCTGTGCATGCCATCAACTCCATTTTGTTGTCTATTCACCACTCCTCGACGCGGCCAAAGAACGGTAGGAACACCCATGCCCAAAATTTAATTGGGTGTTAACATAAGTATATCAGACCGAGTGTTTCTCCTTGGGGAGCACCAGTTCTAGTTGTAAAGAAGAAATATGATACGCTCAGGTTGTGTATTGATTATAGACAACTGAACAAGGTCACGGTGAAGAATAAATACCCGTTTCCTAGGATTGATGACCTCTTTGATCACATGAGAGGAGCAAAGGTATTTTCCAAGATTGACTTAAGGTCTAGTTACCATCACATGAGAATCAAGGATGAAGACATTCATAAGACAACCTTCAAAGCAAGGTATGGACATTATTATTTTTTAGTTGTACCATTTGGTCTCACAAATGCACCAGCTACATTTATGTGCCATATGAACAATGTTTTTTTAGTAGGTATTTGAACAAGTTTGTTCTTGTCTTCCTTGATGACATTCTCATTAATTCTAAGAATGAGGAAGAGCATAAAGAACATCTGATATTGACATTGAAATTGATCAGAGAGCATAAGTTGTATGAAAATTTGAGCAAGTGTGACTTCTATAAAGATAGTATTAATTATTTAGGCCACATCATATCAGATGAGCGTATATCTGTGGACCCTTAAAAGGTTGTACACATTATAAATTGGCCTACTCCAAGGAATGTAACAAATGTAAGATATTTTATGGGCCTTGTAGGTTTCTACATGAGATTCATTGAAGGATTCTCCAAGGTCACACATCCTATCACTTATTTACAAAGGAAGGGGTTAAAGTTTGAATGGACACTAAGGTGTAAGGAAAGCTTCCAACAATTGAAGAATCTTCTCACAAGTGCACCCATTCCGAATATTACAGACCTAGAAAAGGACTTTGTTGTGTGTACTGATGCATGCGGTCAAGGACTTGGAGAAGCTCTTATGTAAGATAACCACGCGGTATGCTACAAGTAAAGAAAGTTGAAGGATCATGAGAATAACTATGTCACTCATTATTTAGAACTTGCAGCAATAGTACATTCTCTCAAGATGTGGAGGCATTACTTAATGTCCAAAAAGTTTGAATTGAGGACAGACCACTGTGGTCTGAAATATTTATTTGATCAACCTACTCTAAATGCTAGGAAAGATAGATGCTTGGAGTTTTTATGTGAGTTTGATTTTGAGACCAAACATATAAAGGCAAAGAAAACAAAGTGGTTGATGTACTCATCAGGAAAGTGCATGAAATGCACTTGGCGTCTCTTAGTATTTTCCAATCATATGTGAGACAGATGATTGTGAATCATACTAGTAAAGATGAATTCTATGTGCAGGTGAAAGACAAATTGCAATAGAAACGGCTTGAGAAGAGGTATGAGGGATATAAATTGGAATAATATGGGATTCTTACTAATAAAAAGAAAAATTTATATTCCGAATGTAGCATATTTGAGGGGAGTTGTTATGGATGAGATCCATCAAGCTCCATATTATGGTCACCCAGGATATTAGAAGACAATTGCTATGGCCATAAATCAGTACTTTTGGCCAGGAATGAAGAAGGATATTGCTGACTACATTTCAATATGCATGAAATGTTAGTAGGTGAAGGTTGACCATCAACACCCAGTAGGTTTGTAGCAACCCTTTCCATTTCTAGAATGGAAGTGGGAAGTTGTTTCCATGGATTTTACTACAAGGTTTCCAATGACTTGGAGAAAACATGATTCCATCATGGTTGTGGTGTAAAATTTGACAAAGGCAACACATTTTATACTTGTTAAGTCCACACATAATAATGATGCCATTGAAAAAATATTCATGAAGGATATTTTTAGATTGCCTATGGCAATAGTTTCTGACAGGGATGGCAAGTTCACTTCCAACTTTTGGAACGGTTTGTTTGTAGATTTGTGTACAAAGATGAACTTCAGAACTACCTACCATCCTTGGACTGATGTTCAGATAAAGAGAGTGAATCAAGTGTTTGAATACATGCTTCACATGTATGTGATGGATAAACCATCCAAATGGGAAGACTATTTACACTTGGTGGAGTTTGCTTATAATAATTGACATCAAGCATCCTTGGGGTTGAGTCCTTATGAAGATTTGTATGGAAGAAGGTGTAGGACACTTGTGACATGGGATAATCCAGTGAACAATATTTTACTTGGTCTAGAATTGCTCAAGGATATGGAGCATGGGGTTGAAAAAATCAGGAAGAACCTGAAGGTAGCCCAGGATAGACAGAAAATCTATCGAGATAAACATTGGGTGGACACATATTTCACTGTTAGGGATCATATTTACCTCTGAGTGAGGGAAAATAATATTTCCTTGAATCTTGGAAGTTGTGCCAAGATATTCCCTAGATATTGTGGGTTGTTTGAAGTCCTTGAAAGAATAGGGCTAGTTGCATATAGACTTGCATTTCCATCTAGAACTAGACCTCATAATGTTTTTCATGTTTCTTGCTTAATAAATATGTACATGACGTGATTGATTGGCATGTGATTCAGGTGGAAGCCAAGGGAGAGTTCGAAAGCAAGCCATTGTGGATACTCGATAGGAAGGTCGCCATGCTTTAGAATTGAGCCATAGGACATATAAAGGTGCAATGGGAGCACTATAGTTTTGAGGAGGCTACTTGGGAGATGTAGGATGCCATGCAATTGGGACATCCATTTTTGTTCAATTTTGTAAAGCACTTAGGTGATTCTAGTGTAGCATTTTTGTTCAATTTTTTAAGCACTGAGGAAAGTGTTGATTGAAGGGGGAGGGGATTGTAATACCCTAGTTTTGACCCCATGGTATTAGGATTTGTACATGATGTATATATTGTATTGATATCATGGCATGGAGATCAAGACCAAGGCCCTGCTATCGATCTGGTATTTTGTATATAGGTGATCAAGGTCGATACCTATGTTTTGGGTGCTAATTCAAGCACAAAACATTTTGGATATCATGTAAATGTACAATTTAATAAAATACCACAACTAGCTATGGAACTAGAATGTGAAAGAGATAGGGGCATGATTCCATAAGGGATAGTGTGGGGAGTTAGTTAAACCGCCCAAGCCAATAGGGTGTGACAAGGTGTCAATGGGAAACCCATTTTTATAGCTGATTTTACCACACCAGGTGAATCACACTTCTATGGATTTCCCCTGTCCCGCTGCAGACTCCTTAGACCCCTTGGACCATTTTTTTTCCTTTGATGTTTCCTAGACCATCCCTAAAAACATGTGAAAATTCATATACGTGACTTTTAAAACCCTAATCATGTATATACATGGGTTTGACCCCTAAAACCGTGTACATCAAGATGTGTGCAAAAATCCAAATCCTTTTAGAGTTTTCATTGACATGGATCCGACTCACTTGACTCCTGGCCTTCCATATGCCTTGAGATCGCTTGGATTCGAACTTTCATTACCCCTTTGAAAATATATATAAGGAACTCTTTGATACATTGAAGGCATATAAGAGAATTAAGAGCAAAGAAACTATAGTCCATTATTTTCGGAACTTGTGCTTGAGTCTGCATACCTTTGTCCCTTGGAGCACTTTTGTGATCTTCCCAATCTTGCCTTTTGCTTGTGAACTTGCTATCGTGATATGGAGGATTGAGGTGGTGGAGGCCCAAGTGGGGGATTCAGTTTCTCTGATTCGTAGACGTGTTGAGAAAGGTTGTATTCATTGTAATCTCTGATTTTATATTAATAGAAATATCTTTTCCTATCCAATAATGTATGTTTGAATGAATATTTTATCCATGGATGATTTCAAATGCTTATACATTGTTGATTATATATGCTAGAATAAATCTAACACCAATATATATAGTATGCTTGTCTTGTTTACTTGTTGTCGAGGAAGTGATTCATCAATTCAAGCTGAAGTTGGAAAGCTCAATGGGGATCTACTTCAATCATCCAGAATAAGGTACGAGGTCTGATCCTTTAGTGTTAGACATTTGAGTTCTATTGCATATTGGAAAGGATTGGTTTTTGGAGTCAGGCTATCTGTTGTGGTACCCAAAGCCATAGGAATTTCTCTCTGTAACAGAATTGGCGACTCCATTGAGGAGTTCCTAGTAGTTGTCATTTGGGGGTTTTCTATCTCCATTCAATGACTTTGAATTGCTCTTTTTCTCTTGTTTCTGTGTCGGGTCTGGGGGCATGTTTTCCTGGTAGTGTCTGATTGGTGTGAAGTTTGTCTCAGCTTGTCTATTTGCCTTTATTTTTATGCACCTTTCTTCATGTACACGGGTTTTTAACTCATAGTCGCGTATATACACGGGTTTCACTGCTCTTTCCGCGTACACACGTGGGTTTACTGCAAACAGTCGTGTATGGCCTTAGTTTTCCCTTCTAGAGGAAGATGGATTGTTGCTGGGTGAATTGTGATGATTGCTGAGTCTTCTTTGATACTGTTAGAGTATGTATACACCCCTGTTTCTGACGAGAGACATTTTTTTAGGGTAAAATTTCTTTTTTAAAGAATGACATAGGGATGTTACTCTGGAAAGAATTCATAGGAATGTAGTCTTAGTGGGAAAAAATCCATTTTCAACTTTCATAATCAACCCTTATTACTTTTTATGCACCCATAATTGAGAAAGGGTTGTTGCTTGATGGTTTTGGGCTGGTCAAGAATGCCATTTTAGGGCTATTTTGGGGTTGAGATATGATGACATGAATTCTATAGGGTAGAAAATTTAAACGTAGTAAACTAAACCCATCCATGATTAGCTTCAAAATTAGACATAAATCCATCAAGATAAATATTAGCAGAAGACAAAAATAGAGATAAATTAGTTGGGTATTGTGATGTCTAAAAGAAAAGGCAGTCTTAGTATTGGAGACAAAACAAAGATGGCTTTACATGCTGAATATGTGAGATATAACTCTCCAATTTTTCTACTCTGATTCCTACTACTGTAAATTCAAAATATAACCTAGGATAGAGTTTGATGAGTAGAAAAATGTGAGAACAACATGCAGTGACACACTTTTGAGGTGAACCTTATGTACTATGGTACCTGTGTGTAATGGAGATGTTTGGCTATAAAATAAAAGGATTTTATGAGTTGAAGTTAGTTTTGTAAAACAAATTGGAAGTTTGAAGCATGTCTTGAGGATGATAAAAGTGTGAAATGATTCCATGAATTGAGATTTGTTAATCCTTGAATATGATTTCCAATAATAAAATGCTACAGTACATTTTTGTTTAAACATCATTCAGAGTGACCTCGGTGTAACTTATCAATCAGTTAGCTAGTGTTTCTAATTATAGTTTGAGGATTGTCCATTTTGTATACTACATCCACTTTCCTTTTAGTAGGAAGAGATGATTGAAGGGTTAGAGCATTTTAAAAATTGATATGGCAATTTTCAAAGACTTGAGGACAATAGGCAGGGCAACAATGCACTTCCATACATGTATAGGACCATTGCATGAGTTAGCTAAGGTTCACAACATTGATTTGGATAGGAGAAATGAATTGAAGAGTATTTATGATATTCCTGTAGAATCTCTATAACTTGGGTTTTGAGTGATTCTTTTTACAACCTCATAATGAATGTTTCTAAGCAGCAGAACATGAGGAAATTGGAGCAACAACTTAACATTATTTGATGAAGTTTGAAGTTTTGATTTTATGTTGAGAGAATAGGTCACATGACAAGAATATGGAAACTCATACATAGCCTTACTATGGCATGAGGATGGGCAGAAACCAAGGTACCTACATGATAAAGAAAAGATAACAAATGTGAAGGTGATTTCTGCAGCTTTTTTTAATATCTTTTATAGTACTACTTGAACAATAGTTGTGGCAGAAAAAACATCATTTTTAGATCCATCGAAGGTAATTTTTGAAGTGATCATATGACCTTGGCAGTAAAAAGGAGTGCTCTAAACTAGTCAACAAATGAACAGGAAGTGCGCATCTACAATAGTGCATTGATTCATTCATGGTTACCTATGTGGATCATCGATAACTTGGATATCGCCTTAAAGGAGTCTTTCTTGACTTTTAACAGAATTCCATGACAACATTGTATTCTCAGAACTGTATCTCTGTCTATGGCAGCCTTGAAGCAGTAAAGTAGTGCAATTACTTTTAGTTGCTGGAATATTTGGAATTACTTTCATTTCTATATGAAATTGATCTTATATCTATAGATTCCAAGTATGATTCTATTTCAAATAGAGAATGAAGCTATGGTATGTCGCATCCTGTCTCAAAAGACAACATTTCCAGTATTTATATTGGATTAAAATCTGAAGAAAATATGATAAAAGATGAAATTTTGAATATTTTAACATGCATGAAGAAGACTAGAATGAAGAAGTAATATCTCCACATTAGCAAAGAAAATTCCTGCAGCTGGTAAAGGAAAATGCTTGTAGCTGGAAAAAGAAAATGGCCACATATTCCTGCATAGGATTGGTTACAAACATGCTTTCACAACAAAAATGCACACAGGCCTACAGGCCTTAGGAATTGCTGAGTGGGAAAGTAAAAAATGCTTGCAAGCCTTAGGAAATTCCCTCCATGCAAGTTAAAATGCATGCAGGCTCACTTAAAAATACTTGTAGGCATACTTAAATTCCAACCAATCAATCAAAATGATCTCAAAATGTTGAAGATATGTTTTTGGACAGATAGAGAACAAAGTTTGAGGCTGTTTAAATGAAGACTCATAAAGAAAATGAGAAAATCCATGATGATGCTTAGAAGCAAATGTGCAATGAAATCATGAATCCATGAAAAATTGAAACATTGAACTGTAAACACAAAGACAAAGAAACACACTATGCATATACTAGTTTATATAACAATTTAAGGAGATATATCTAAAGATAAACTTGACACATCCAAGATGGCTTTGAAAAGGCTTTGTAACATACTTTGTAATCATCCTAGGGAGTTTTAGGAAATCTAGACAATTTGTAGAAGATATTGAGAAGCAGTGGCTAAGGACTAAATTAACAAAGAGAAGCAGTGGCTAAGTTTCAAGAAATCACAACAGAATTTGAGCCCAAAATCCGATGGATGCCATGTCTAAAATTCGATAGACACATGTCTATTATTCGACAACTTCCTTTTTTTGTCGTCGGTGAGATATCGTCGAATATTTGACCCCTTGTCTTACATCGTCGAATTTTCGACAAAGAATGAAGTTAATATGCCAAAGTATTTCTCCCACTATGTCATCGGATTTTCGAGGAATAGTTGTCGAATTTCAGACGATTAGTTGTCGAATTTCAGACGAATCGTTGTCGGATTTTAGACAAACTGTCATCAAATTTTAGATGACAAGGTTGCCGAATTTCAGATGACAAGGTTTTCAAATTTCATATGAAATATTGTCAAATTTCAGATGATTAGTGGTCGAAAGTCCGACGACATCTCATTGGAAATGTGACAACAATATACTGTCGGAGCCACAACAGCTTCGTCGAATTGACATGAAATCCGACAACAACTGCTAGTCATTGAATGTCGGATAACTGATGGGTTACTATATATTAATAAAAAAGTTGCAAGTTCAAATGATTTTCAGAATTGTAATCCATTTAGCTTCTAGTCATCCATTCGAAGGTCAATGTAACCCAATCAATGCACACCAAATATTGACAACAGAAGTGCCAAATTATGTTCTAACTATTTATAACCAGCATGCAATGCATCAATATGACATAGACCCCTTATTTCATATGCCATAATTACAAGGTGCTTTTTCAATTGACACAATATTTGATATAGTAACTATGGTACGTCTTTGGTGGGGGTCACCAACCAACTTGATACTTTCTTATGTTGGTTTTCTTTAGGTCACTTTCTTCCATGCAGTTTGATCATTATGAAATATTGATTATTTGTTCTTAATGCTTATCAGATTGGCTTATGTAATCTATGGGAAGAATGGGCTTGTTATGAACTAAGTGTACCATCTTCTGGTTAGTATTTCTCGTATAGTTAATTACTTGGAAAGAAGTTCATTAGATGGTTGTTCAAAATTTCTTATGATATTTTAGTGCCAGAAACCTACATTACTTTGTTTCTAAAATGCTCTTAATCTACGGCAATTCCTAGGGGATCTGAAATTTCCTGTCGTTGAAAGTGTGGTTAGGTTAGAGAGTCCATGGAACAACAGTTTATGTACCATAATTGAAGTGAATTCTTAAAAGTTAATATTTTTTATTTGGATCAGAGGCCTTTCATGATAAGAGCTCTGATTGGATGAATAATAGTAGTTATCAACCATTATGAATGTGTTCATTTTCACTTAATTGAGGTTGGTTCTTTTGTAGATGTGCAAAATACAACACTGAAAGAAATACCTGAAAGGAGAACACAATCAAAACTAGGACATCAATGGGAACATACGTATGCGGTATGTGATGAAATCATATTATTCATTCACAATGGAAACCAAAGAGTGTTTTCTTGAAGCAGATCTTAAAATTACTGTGAATACCAGTTGTGTATGACATATACATGTTGGAAGTTAAAGGTTCTAGATTTGAGACCAGATAAGTTTTGCTATTTCCACAGTGCAAAAGATGAAATAGATAAGCCTGTAATTACATTAAATGTTGTATTAACCTAAGTTAATATGTAAGGACTTTAAGATATAATATTTTGCAGCTGCACAAAAAGGTAAAGTAAATAAATAGGACAGTATACTAGTTTCTCTGTTACATCCTTCTGACACCATGGTGTTGATGGGGATTGAAGAAAATATCAGTTTTGAAAAGCTCATAATTATTTGGTTTGAACTGGATAAATTTTTTATCAAGATTAAACCAGAAAAATTATTACAATATGTCCAACTGTGAAACCCTACATTGTACTATGAAAAGGTGTTAACCTTAGGCTGGCGATTAAATAGCAGATTAACATTTTCCAACATAAATGTTAGTTTTCACTAGGGTTTGGCATGTAAATATTTTGTGGTCATGCATATGGACTTGTCCCGATAATGGATGAAAATGTTCCAATTCTCTCAATTTTATTATTGATTCTACTTTTATTGTGCTTATATTCTTTTCTTAATAATAAAAGAATATATCATCGGTTTTTCTATGTTGCATATTTTTTAGTGTTCATATCTGAGGATAAGTGTCTCTTTGATATAATTGATATGAACAAAGAGAGCTCCAAGTTTGCAATATTGTTAACTCTGGATCTAGGTTTGGATTTACTAGCACCCTTCTATGAGGGTTATTGAGGAGCGTGTGGCAATTTAAGTACTCAACAACTCCTAAGAAGGGAGGACATGATCCTTGGTACTGCAATACTGACAAGTTTTAGTGCTTGTGCAAATAATGAAGTGTTCTATGTGAATAGTCTTTAACATAGTCACCAAACTCGATTTGGGTTGTGTCTCATTTTGGCTGGACAGTCGAACTTGCCTCAACAAAAAATCAGCACCATAAAAATGCAAAAATTATAGATTTTCAAGGAATTTGTTTTTAGATGATACATTACAGATTACACTGATTATAATGCAAATACACCAAATATAATGCAAAATCAACATAACCAAGACAAGTATATCATACAATGTACACGATATGATCATTATCAACCATCATTTCCATCATTATCATTCGTCCATAAAGATTCAAAATCAACATGAACCATGGCTTATGATTCATGAATGTCAAATGTCAGCATTCAAGGCTCAAAGAGTATGAGTCTTGTAGGGTATTCTAGGAGATTCATTAAGGGATTCTCCAAGATTACATTTGCTACTACCTCACTTCAAAAGATGGCTACGAAGTTTGAGTGGAAACATATGTGTGAAGAAAGTTTTCAATTATTGAGGAAGCTTATTACTAATGCACCAATGTTGAGAATAGGAAATCTAAAAAAATACCTTATCATGTGCATTGATGTCTGTAAAGATGGTATTGGAGTATCCTCACCCAGAATGGGTATATGGTATGTTATGAATCTCAAAAACTTGGAAAAAATTCAAAAGACATTATAAGCAAGGGTATCTTTCTTCTCATTCTTTAAGAAGATGATCAATAAATTTCATGCCCTCAAGTAGGGATCAATGTCAATAATCCAGTATGAAGACAAGTTCATGGAATCTCTAAAGTATGTATCCAACATAAAGGATAAGCAGTTTATGTTGAATTATTTTGTAAGTGGATTGCAGAATTCGTTGAGGCCTAAAACCATGAGTAAGGCACTGTGGAAAGTAGGACTTCCACATGAATTCAAAGGATAATAACAATATGAGAACAACAAAAGTTATAATTTTTTCAATAAAACCCTTTCTTCTATGGTATAATTAAAATATGGCAGCCTAATCAACTGGAATCCTAACACCAAGCACAACTCAAAATGTGGATGTAACTAGTAGAAATTCAAGAACCTTGTGATGCTTTATGTGCATGACATTATGCTAAAGATTTCCCAAGGAAGTAAGGAAGTGCTAAAGTGGTCAGAAATTTGGAGGAGGTGCCACAACGAGAAAAGTATCTCTTGCACCTAATATTTACACAACAATGGAGGACTAAAAAGTAGAACATCAATCTGCAATGATCAAGGCCCAAGGTAATATTTGGAAGCAAAATAGTTCTATTTTAATTGAACTTGGGGTTAGCCACATCTATATTACAACTAAACAGATTGGAGTTTCATTGATACGCATAGTAACCATGGTAAGAAAACTAGCCAATAGAACAAAGAGGCATGCAAATGAGATGGTAAAGAATTTATAGTTGAGATAAATGGAATCTTTAGTCATGAAAATTTAAATATTATACCTCTTGGATAGTGTAGTGTGATAGTAGGAATGGATTGGTTGCTGCCACAATAAAACAAAGTTCATTGATATAGTAAAAAATCACTGCATCAATGACAAATGCAATGTGAAAACTATAGAAGGCAGACTAAGTCCCATGTCTATAAGGAATAATTCATCTATGGATGTAAATAATTGTTTCAAGAAAGGCTACCAAATTCTCCCAAAAAATGTGATCAAGTCATCCAAGAATAAGGAACCCAAGCTTGAGGAGTTTGAAATATTGAAGGAATTGAAGGATGTATTCCAAGAGGAAATGTCTAGACTTTCCCCAAGAAAGGAGATGAATTTTTCAATATATTTATCTCTGGAATATCATCCCTCATCCAAATCTCCATATAAAATGAGCACAACAAAACCACTAGAGCTGAATACACAACTGCAGGAATTGCTTGAAAATGACTATGTTAGTCTAAGTGTATCCCTTTGGAAACACCAATTATTTTTGTGAAGAAAAAGGATAGGACCCTAAGATTATGCATTGATTATAGGAACTTGTAATGTAACAATCAAGCACTGGGTTACATTGTTGACAATATGACTGCTTTGAGATCATATGAAAGGACCAAAGGCCTTCCCAAAAGTTGATTTGAAATCTGGATAAAGGGTGAAAACATATTCAAGACAACTTCAAGCTAAATTATGGGCATTATGACTTTGTAGTGGTCACATTCAACCTAATGAACACAATAACTACCTTTATGTGCCCAATAAACAACATGTTCAACAAACACTTGACAATTTTTTACTCTTACTCTTGGATGGTACACCAATATATCTTATTCCAAATCAGAAGAAGAGCACAAGGAGAACTTACAAGTTCTCTACCAGTGTTGGGAGAGCACAAACTATCTGCTAAATCAAGCAGATGTGAATTATTCTAGAAGTACACCCACAATTTGGGACACACCATATCTGAAGGGGAATATTAGTGAATTTAAAGAATACTGAGGACATTACGGGAAGGCCCACGCCAAGAAATGTGTCTATTGTAAGAACATGCATGGGTCTTGAAGTGTATTACAGGATATTGATTAAGAGATTCTTGAATTTTGCATTTGCTACTAACCCACTTTAGAATATGGCTAGGAAGTTTAAGTGGAAGCTGAGGTGTGGAGAAAGATTCCAAATGATGAATAAACTTCTTACTATTGCACTAGTGTTGAGAATAAAAAACACAAGCAAAGACCTTATTGTGTGTACTGATGTGTAAAGATGGTATTGGAGTAATCCTTACCCAAAATGGGCATATGGTATTCTTTGAATATTAAAAACTTAAGTAACATGAGATAAACATTTCCATGTATGATTGACAACATGTTTGGTGGTTCATGTTCTACAGATGTAGCAACACAACCTCAATAGTAAAACATTCGAGTTGGGAATAGACCATGAGAATTCAGAAAATTTGTTCAAACAACAACATGAAAATTCCAAGCAAAGGAGGTAGTTAGAGTTTCTTGGTGAATACCATTTCAAGATCAAGAACAATGAAGGAAAAGAGAATAAAGTTGCAAATGTACTTTTCTAGAAAAGGCATCTAGTTACCATCAATACTTGTCAGTTTAATGTGGAGAGTGCTTGAAAATTTGTGAAAAATGAGTATTACCTTCTAATGAAGAAGGAATTGCAAGTATAGAGGATTTCATCTGGCCGATGATGTGCCTAACTCTACAGATTTAAGAAAGTCAATTTTTAGATAGACACATAAAATTCCTTATGCAAGACATCCAAGGTATTAGAAGATGGCATTCCAGAAGAAGCATTGTTTTTTCCCAGGGATGAAGTAAGTGGCAGAATATATATCTAGATGCCTACAGAGTTATAAGGTTCATGTATACCATCAACATATAGTCAAGTTGTTGCATCCTTTACCTCTCCATAAGTGGAAATAGGTTGTGCTCATGATGGACTTCATATCTAGGTTACCCAATTCAACAAAGCAGCATGATCCCATCAAGGTAGCGGTGGATAAGGTGATAAAGCCAACAATTTTATTCCCTTTTGATTACCCATAAAAAAATAATTATTGCCACAATATTTGTGAAGTAAGTGGTGAGGCTTCATGGTGTGCCCAACGTAATTGTATAATATAAATACATAGAGTGCATTGAACATATGGCATTTTTTTTCAAAGTTGGTCACCTAGTTGAATTTCAGCACAATCTATTATCCCCTATTATCCACAATTATAAGGGAAAACCAAGATGGTTAATCATGTCATTGAGGACATGTTACAGTTGTATGTGATAGACAAACGTTTCATGTCTATATGGACTATATTCACTTATTGGTGTTTTCATATAACAATGGCCATTCAACATCATTAGGAAAGATTCAATTCGAGGCTTCATATGGCAGAAGATGCAACGCTTCAATTAGTTAGGATAATCCATGAGAAAGTGAATTGACTAGGGCCAGTGTTAATCCAAGAGAAAAAGGAGTAGGTTGTCAAAACTAATGTTGGAGCAGGGCCCGCAGCTACAGGAAAAGCTGCTATATCGGGACAAGAAAGTCAAAAGAAAGAGTACTTGAAGCGGCCGAGAAGAGAGAGCTCAACCACTGCACTCAAAGCAGTGTCGAAGACAGGAGGGCTAAGCTACCCTCATAAAGGAAAAGGAGAAACAGGCCGAGGTATTGAAGACAAAGGACAGAAGGGGAGTGACCGCGGAAGCGGTGCCCATACCCACAATCAACACTGGGAAGCATGGAAGACTGCAGAGAGCTGCAGTGTGACCAGTAAGCGGCAGTTCAAAGTACAGATAGGCCAACTGTCACAGTTAAGGTTTTTGGGTTACTGTTGGGACAGGCCCACAGTTTTGTATCAGGGTGAGACCTTTGAGCCACCTATTTAAGAATGTATTTTGTATTGTGAAAGGTGGGTCGGTTGGGTAGTAGATAGACAATTATGGGTAGTAGATAGACAATTAGCCAGTTGTTTAATCATCTGTATTGTAAGATATTGAGGAAGAGTCGAGCTCTGGTTCTGTTATTCAGCCCGTATTATCTTACTGTAACCAGTAGTTGACTCCTTGAGTATGAATGTAACAATACACAGGGATTGAGAGAGAGAGAGAGAGGATATATTATAAGAAGAAAGCAGAATAGAAAGAGAAGAGATCTAAGAGAGAAGGGCTCCAGCTGAGAATGCAGAGTTTCCCAGAAGATCTCGAGCTGCATAATAGGTTGCAGCGGAACTGTGTTTACTCTCTCAAGATATAATATAAAAACCAGTTCTTGTGGACGTAGCTTCCTCCCTGGAAGTGAACCACGTAAAATCCATGTGTTGTGCAACTGTTTCATGTGATTGTGTTTACTTATTTTCTATTTGTTACATGTTACATGAGCTTAGCTAATAGTTAATTAATGTGTGTATGCTATCCTTCAGTCTACAGTAACATAGAGGATTAAATGTGAGTTGGATGTGTTAAGTATTCTACATGTAAGTTTATCAGTGTTTGATTCAGACCTTAACAGTTACAGTGTTAAGTGATTCCTATATATTCAGTTCGGGAAGTTGAGCACAGTAGATGTTGAGCATGTTAGACTATAGAAGCTAAGTGAAGTTATTTAACACCATTGTGAATATTAGCTGAGCTAGTATAAGAGAGAAGGAAAGCCGTTGGACCTTGAGAGTAGGAGAGTCCTAGTGAGTCTTACAGTAGAAGCTATCGCAGTGCAGAAAGGCGATATCGCACTGCCGGAGGAGACGCGGTGTGGGATATCATAGGTAAAGAGTCAAGAAGAAAGGAAAGTTTGCGCATCGTCAGAGAAGCCGCGATGCGATAAGAGCCCGTCTCATAGCAGATTCTGCGCGGAAGACAGATACAGCGTTATAAAGAGACTCAACTAGTTAACCAGAATCAAGAGAAACCTAGGATGCTTCAGAACCTGGTTGAGGACACTTGAGTCTTCAGCCACCCCATCTAGGATCACTTCGAGTGAGACTTTAGGCCGTTCTGCGGCCTGTCACCGAAAGGGCCAGTGAGCTAGGGGTTTTGTTGGTACATTACAGTAAACCAGGGTCTGCCGATAGCAAACCAACAAATGGTTCCTTTGTCGGTTTTGAACAAATTGAAGAGCTAATGTTCTGTTGGCATCCTAATAAAGAAGAAATTAACCACTGGGTTGAGTCTAAGGAGAGAGAATTTGCTGAAAAATAAAACAAGAGTCCTAGGCTTAGTATAGAGGACTGGTTACAAAAACATATCTTCACAGACCTGCATACGATATTTTTTGCGACCTATGCAAATGAGTTGTACGATGGTTATCAAAGTTGACTGATAAGAACATATTCAAGAAGAAAAGGAACATTGTCTGGACACCGGAGCTGATTCACACTGTGAATAGCATTGCTAATCCCATTTCGTGGGTAGTAGACTTCTGGCTTGCAAGTTTGATGGAAGGTTTCATTATAGAGTTTGCAGTTGATCAAAGAAAGAGTTTAAGTGAAGCAGAGAGGTACTTCTTCACAGGATATCACGGTAAGTACTTAAACTCTTTAAATTTGTTCCTTAATATGTTATTACATGAAAAAGGAGTATTGGATATATTCTCAGATGAATAAATTAAGTAAGTGTAATGTCACAAGAGTTTGAGAGTGATTTTGAAGAAATTGGATGTACACGTAGTGGTAAGAAGTATAAAGTAGATTTCATATCCTTCTTCTTTGAAGACAACTCAGACAGTACTAGAGAACATAGCCAAAATAATAGAGAAAGAACAGTAGGGGGTATCCCTTACCACCCTTATACCCCACAGAAAGCAAACGGGACTCAAAATAATCTTGCAGGAACTCCATCTAGTACTTCACACATAGTACATACTACCTCTACACCATCTATAGTTACACCGCCAGGTGGTAGTAACACATCAAACCAGAATCCACCACGTAGAAACAGAATGGGGGATGATATGAAGTTACCTACCTTTAAGGGTACAGGGGAAGAAGACCCAGAACAACATTGGTTCCTATGTGAAGCCGTATGGACCATTAAACAGATCCAAGATGATAATACTAAACTTGTCCAGTTGGCTACTACACTTAGAGAATGAGCTTTAACATGGTATATGAAGTATACGATAGCACATCCCAGAACGCTCGTATAGGTCAGAACCACCATGATTAAGGAATTTAAGAAACCTAATTCTGAGTCACAATGCATTACAGAACTTAAAGACATCAAACAGTTACCCACAGAGTCAGTATGGGATTTTGATCAGAAATTTAAAGCCCTTATAGACCAAGTTAGCTTTGAGTTTGCACCGGAGCGGCATAAGGAATGGTTCATCGCAGCACTGCTCCCTCACATCAGACTTCCACTAATGCAACAGAGACTCTGTACATAGGATGAAGCATTGGATATGGCAATGAAAATAGAGGTGAAGCCTCTAGTTGAGACTAGTACAGGTATAACAAACTTACAAAATCAGTTAGCCAATCTCACTTTACAGCTGAATGAGATTAAGAAAGGAAAAGAGGTTGCACAAGAATTATGGTGTACAAAGTGTAAAGGACATGGCCATACTAAAGATAACTATCCAGTATTTGTTGAGTATCTAGCAAGTGGGGCTCCTAACCCCTTAGTATAGAATCAAGGGCCATGGTGTGAAATCTGTAAAACAAGAGGACATAGACCACAAGAATGCCCTTTACTTTAGAAGTATGTACAAACTCCTAAGAACTTATACTATAAATTATGTAAGTCAGTAGGACATGATTAAAATAATTTCAGAGCTTATGATCTCATGATAGACAGAAAACATGACCTCTACAGAGACCAGTCAGAGACATCAGGTCCAACAACAAGACTATAGCATGAACCGGCTCATGATGGCCGTGGTGGAGGCTTTGGCCATGGTGGATAATTTGGCCATGGCTGTGGACTGATTATTTGTTATAACTGTGGAGCCATATGAAATTATGCTAGGGATTGTCAGAACCCTACTATGACATGTAAATATTGCAAGTCCTATGATCATACTATAGAAGAATGTCCTATCTTGATAGCCAATATTAGGGACCCTAAGCTAGCAGTAAACCAGAATATTCAGCTTATTGCTACTAAGCAGAAAGAACCATAACCAAGAGTCAATATTGTGACTCGCAGCGGTGCTTCTACTAGTAGGACATCGCAGGATGCATAAAAGAATACAGGTCCGGAGTGGGTGCGTAAAGCCACTGATAAATCAACACCACTTGACCTGCAGAAGAACAAAGAAATGTTTCACCAAGCTCAAAACTTTCTTTACTGAACCTACACCACCAGGATCATAGGTATTGCCTTATAGGGGCATACCGCAGAAACAACATTGTGGCATTAGTCCTGTGCAGACATCACAGGCTACCACATCGGGAAGGTGCAAAGAAGATGAGTTGACAGGAAGTGTCCAATCCTTCCTGCAGAGCTGTTTGAAACTCGTCAGAAATGAGAAAGCTATTGGAGAGCTTCAACACATCATAGAACAGTATCAGCAGCCTTCTTCCGTGAGCAGTACATAGCGTGTTGTTCATAATATTATGGGCCATACAAGAACAGGAAGAGAAATGAGACTCACAGCGCAAATCAGAGAATTTGAAATGGATGAGGTAATCCTAGATTTAGGATCAGAGGTAAATGTTCTAACTAAGCAGACATGGGAACAGATGGGTAGCCCTAAGTTAGCCAGATCACCTATCCATATGCAACTAGCCATTCAACAGAGGGTATCACCACTGGGTCGATTACCGCAAGTACCAGTTGATATTGATGGAGTTCGCAGCTTTGCAGACTTTGAAGTCATAGAAATCATTGGCAATAGCAGAACGTATCCAGCTTTACTAGGTATTGATTGGGAAATCGATAACATGGTTGTTATCGATTTAAAGAAAAGACAAATGAATTTTGAGGATAATCAGATTCAAGTCATCGCACCGTTGTATCCTTTCCATGGTCCTCATTATATTGAACCTATCAAAGCAGAGGAAGAGGTGCATAATATGGAAAGCCTCTATCAGATGACTGCTAACCAGAGTGATTATATTAACCCCACCGCAAAAGGAATTATTAGTTGGCGATGCGACAACTCATGTGCATCAAATTCGGATGTTGGCTTAGAAAATTGGTAGAATAGACTTTACGAAGTCTCAGCTCGCAGATGTGCGTTTATGACTAAGTCACTGCGATGGATTGGCGCAGAGGTTAAGGATATTCCGTCATTTCATGGCTTAGCGGATGTCAATGACTTTTTACAACAGTTTGAGCAGGAAATTCCTCATGAGCAAAGGATGGTAGCTATTGACCTTATAGTCAAAGCCACACCTGCAAGATGGTGGCATGCACATAAAGAACATATCGCATCATGGGATGATTTTAAGAGACTGATGGCGATCATATTCTCTAATAACAAGGAGCCTTTACAGCAGAAATACACAGGAGAAAGTGACCCTAGGTCACATATTAAGATTTGCGAACATAGTTGGTTGGACATTCCAGAGGATGAATGGGTTTACCTATTCATTCACACTTTAGACACAGTCCCAAGGAACTGGTACAATGAGACAGAGTTGCGCAGAGGAAATATTACATGGCCAGTTATGATAGACAGCTTTCTACTCACTTTCACTTTTGAATTTGAGTATCCAAGCATTGATCAAGCTCTAGGTATTATAAAGACTAAGATATTTGAATATTGTACCCTACCGGTGTATACTTAGCCTGATTGGGCCATCTAGTTAGAACATGCGCTAGAGTGTTATAACTTCACAGAAGAGCCAGGTGATGAGGATGAGAATCCTCGTAGTATAAAAATTCCGGAGTCTGAAGGGACTCGTGAATTTAATGGACCAAAGCTAGAGATTCCAGCTATCACAGATCCTATTAAGATTAAAAAGATCAATATTGGCATAGAAGCAGAACCAAAGTTTTCCTCTATTGGAGACTATTGGGATGATGAAATAGTAGGACACGTCGCAGATCTGTTACATGACTATCAGGACCTATTTTCCACTAAGTTCACAGAGATGAATGGAATAGCAGGAGATTTGGGAGTCATGCGGATACCTTTAAAAGAGGATACTAGGCCAGTTAAGTAGCGTCCATACAGATTCAATCCTCATTATAAAGAAAAAGTTAAAGATGAGATTGATAAGATGCTAGCAGCAAGCATTATTGAACCAGTAGAAGAGAGCGAATGGGTTAGTCCCATGGTTGTGCAGGAAAAGAAAACTAAAGGAGAAATCAGGATTTGTGTCGATTTGTGCAAACTCAACGATGCATCACTTCATGCCCCATTTTTGACACCTTTCATTGATGAATTTTTAGACAATGTGGGCGGATAGGAGATCTACTCATTCACTGATGGCTTTTCAGGCTATCACCATATAATAATCCTTCCAGAAGATCGATATAAGACCACCTTTGCGACAGAATGGGGCTCATTCCAGTATACGGTAATGCCCTTTGGTCTTAAAAATGCACCAGCTATATTTTCTAGAGTAGTAGTTGCTGTATTTAAGGAATACATCCATAAATTTGTAGAATTCTATTTTGATGACTAGACTGTATTTGGATTAATCGAAAAGCATATAGGAGATTTAAGGCTGATGTTAGATAAATGTAGGCAATATCAGATTTCTCTTAACTTGAAGAAATGTATATTATGTGCTCCATTTGGTATTTTGTTGGGTCATATTGTTTGCAGACAAGGCTTAATGGTAGATCCTGTAAAGATTGCCATCATTGTAAATATTCCAGCACCCAACTCAGTCAAGCAATTGAGGACAGTGCTTGGTCATATCGACTACTATAGAAAATTCATCAAAGGCTATGCAAAGATCACAGCACCTATGGAAAAGCTATTAAAGAAAGACGTGAAATTCCTATGGAATGAAGAATTCCAGCAAAGTTTAGACACTCTTAAATAAAAGATGGTTACAACACTTTTCTTAGTATTCCCAGATTGGAACAAGCCATTTCATGTACATGTGGATGCATCTGGAATCACACTGGGGATTGTCCTAACACAACCAAGAGAAGGGGGTATTGATCACCCTATCGCGTACTCCAGCAGAAAGTTATCTACCGCAGAAAATAACTACACCACTACAGAAAGAGAAGGATTAGCTATGGTTTACGCTCTACAGAAGTTCAGGCACTACCTACTGGGCGCCTCATTCAAGATGTTCACTGACCATTCCGCTTTAAAGTATTTGGTCAATAAACCAATGTTAGGGGGAAGGATCTACAGATGGTTACTCTTATTTCAGGAGTATGATTTTGAAATTATTGTAAAACCAGGAAAATTAAATGCCGGACTTGATCATCTATCACGAATAGACTCAGGAGAAGAACCAAGTAATTTAGAGGATAATTTTCCAGATGCGCAATTGTTTTCTATCCAGATCGCAGATGAGTATTACGAAGATATTATCCACTTTCTCACTACGGGGTGGGCACCAGTTGAGTTTACTAAGCAGCAGAAGAAACTGTTTACTAAGCAGCTGATTTCACTTTCATCACAGGACAATTATACAAGTTAGGTCCAGATGAAGTCCTGCGCAGATGCGTGATGCCACACGAGAAAGAGGCCATTATCAGGGAAGCACATTTAGGTACCGCATGAGGTCATTTCATAGGAAAGCCGACTGTGCAAAAAATTCTAGCTACAGATGCTGCGATATCTGCCAGAGGGTAGGAAAACCTTCACGGAGAGATGAAATGCCACTGCGACCACAAATTACACTGCGGGCATTGGACAAGTGGGCTATATATTTTGTGGGTCCTATCAACCCACTAGGAAAATGATCTGGTGTGAGATACATCATCATAGGAATAGAATACCTCACCAGATGGGAAGAGGCCAAAGCAGTAAGTAATTGTGATGCTGCTACAGTTGCACAGTTCAGTTTTTAAAACATCATTAGTAGATTCAGATGTCTAGTAATTTTGATGAGTGATCAAGGCACACATTTTCTGAATCACACTATTGAGGCCTTGAGGGAGGAATTTCAGATACAGCACCATAAGAGCACTCCCTACCACCCACAAGCTAATGGTATAATGGAGGATTTTAACAAGATTCTATAAAATCCTCTTACTAAGATCTGTAACAGCCAAAGAAATGATTGGGACCTCAGGGTTAATGCTGTATTATGGGCTTATAGAACTACATGCAAGAAACTTACAGGACACACACCTTTTAGCTTGGTGTATGGACAAGAGGCTATTATGCCTATGGAATATATTATTCCCAGTTTAAGAATTGCACAAATTACTGAGATGGCTGATGCAGATATGATGAATGATAGGTTAGTGCAGCTGCTTTCCTTAGAAGAAGACAGATTCATCGCAGGATTTCATAAAAAAGTGTAGAAGGCACAAGAAAAAGCTTGGCATGACAGGCACATTAAGAGTAATATTTTTCAGATAGGAGACCTAGTGCTCCTTTATGACAGTAAGTTTGTTAAGTATCTAGGGAAGTTCAAGACGCATTGGTTGGGGCCATATCAGATTCAGCAAGTTACAGAAGGAGGTGTCATTCAGCTCAGTAAACTGAATAGGGAGCTTGTCCCTACTTTCATTAATGACAGTAGGCTTAATATTTATAGTGATAGCCACTCCATCTCCCAGTCCTAACGTAGGGAACTACCTATGTAGATGTCCAGTGTAGTTTAAAGGAGACATCGCACCTATAGCTAGTCTACACCAAAAAAAAAAAAAATGTTTATTTTACGCAAGTTTTGAACGTTGCAGAGTTTCAACAACTTGGCATGAAATTTTTTTGGTCAGGACGATGCAGTGTGAAATCTCAGCGATGCAATGTTCCCCATGCCACATAGACGAGTTTGAAAAGGGACAGAGGGCCAGTCACGTCGCCTTCTGCCAAGCAGTTAATCCAGATACGACAGCTATCCGTTGCCCTAGATTTGGAAATAGTACAGTGATTTTCCCAGATTTGGTAAATCTTGGTCGAGACGGGTGCCTGTGCATAATTTTCAAAGGAAATTTGATCGGATTTTCAGCAATTAATGAGGATAGAAGCAGCGGGTGTTGTCTTGTCCATGCAATAAATGCTACCGACGGGTCCAACCTAAGTGAACGTTGCTTCAGATATTATCAACTTCATTATAAGTACATGGATCATTCACACAGAAGGGTTACTTTAGCAATTTCTGAGAGTTATAGAGCAATTGCTAAGAGTTTTCCTGTGCAGAGATACTTTAGTTATAGAGGGCTAGTTTCCCCAATTTCACAGCCATTGCCAATCCATAGTATTGCACCAGGTGGTGTATGTCCAAGAAGGAACCTTTAGAAGACGTTGTGCGATGATTCCAGAGTGGTGGCCTCCTATCTGCTATGACGATGCCGCCCAGGGTTGTGAAATTAGGTGCACCATAGGTTAGACAGATGCCAAGGATGAGGAGTCAAGGTTAGATAGTAGAAGAGTCCAGCTCAGAGCAACGAAGAAGAAAGACAAGAAGATCACTGAAGATAAGAAAATAGAGCAGAAGAATGATGAGAAGAAATCTACCGACAAAAAGAAAGAGGACGAAAGTAAAAATGAGAAACAGAAGGTAATGGGAGAAGGAAGATGACCTATCTCATCAGCTAAGAGAAGACCAAGCGATTGCAGCGGCAAGAAATGAAAATATGAAGATCATACATAGCGTGAATACCTGGAGCGATTTGTTGAGAAGAAAAGTCAAAGGGGAAAACAAATCGAACAAGCAGAACTTCAGCATGCAGACAAGGGCTTGTTCTTGGAATGGAATTCATGGTTTGTATAGATTTCGTATGGAAGGATCCAGACTGAATGAAATGTTTGAGAAGGCTGGAAGATACCGATTTATGTTTTCCTTGTGATACAAGTTCTAACCCAGATAAAGAGGAAAGGATATCTGTGGAAGGCTTCTCAAAAGCTCAAGATCCTTAAGGGAGCTACTGATCCATGAAAAGACATATATGCAACTTTGGAATATATCTTGTGTCAGGGATTCGATGGTGATCCAGGTGAAGCGGTCACTTGAAGGTCTTGAAAACGACGAGAGCGAGAGCATGACAAAGAGGGAAGGAAAGATAAGAGAGACCTACGAACTAAGTTCACAGAAGACTCCATCATTAGTCAAGTTATGCTTGAAGCAGTACAAGACTGTGTCAAAGCTATGGACAAAGAAGTCGCAGGACTCTGAGAAATATTTGCAAGGACTTCGCAGGAATCCAAGGAGAAGCTACAGGAAGAGAAGACAGCTATTAGTGGCTCAGGGACGAGCCACAAGTAAGTGTTAGGGGACTGTTGGAGCAGGGCCCACAACTACAGGAAAAGATGCTATATCAAGACAAGAAAGTCAAAACAAACAGTACCTGAAGCGACCAAGAAGAGAGAGCTCAACCACTGCACTCAAGGTAGCGGCGAAGATAGGAGGGCTGAGCCACCCTCATAAAGGAAAAGGAGCAACGGGATGAGGTATTGAAGACAAAGGACAGAAGGGGAGCGACCGAGGAAGCAGCTCCCATACCCACGATCAGCACTGGGAAGCGTGGAAGACTGCAGAGAGATGCAGTGTGACCAGTAAGTGGCAGTTCAAAGTACAGACAGGCCGACTGTCATAGTTAGGGTTTTTGGGTTACTATTGGCACAGGCCCACAGTTTTGTATTAGGGTGAGACCTTCGGGCCACCTATTTAAGAATGTATTTTTCATTGTGAAAGGTGGGTCAGTCGGGTAGTAGATAGACAATTAGCCAGTTGTTTAATCATCTGTATTCATTAGAGGAATTTTGGGGTCTAAAATGGGCCTCCTAAGGAAAATAATAAAATAATAGTTAAAATAATAAAATAATGGTTAAAATAATAAAATAATATTAATTAATTTTGGCACGGTTTCTTATAAGGCCCATTTCTGGTTCTGTTATTCAGTCTGTATTATCTTACTGTAACCAGTAGCCGACTCCTTGAGTATGAATGTAACAATCCGTAGGGATTGAGAGAGAGAGAGAGGATATAATGTAAGAAGAAATCAGAATAGAAAGAGAAGAGATCTAAGAGAGAAGGGCTCCAGCTGAGAACGCGGATTTTCCCAGAAGATCTCAAGCTGCATAATAGGTTGCAGTGGAATTGTGTTTACTCTCTCAAGATATAATATAAAAACCAGTTCCTGTGGACGTAGCTTCCTCCCTGGAAGTGAATCACGTAAAATCCGTGTGTTGTGCAACTGTTTCATGTGATTTTGTTTACTTATTTGCTATCTGTTACATGTTACATGATCTTAGCTAACAGTTAATGAATGTGTGTATGCTGTCCTTCAGTCTATAGTAACGTAGAGGATTAAATGTGAGTTGGATGTGTTAAGTATTCTGCATGTAAGTTTATCAGTGTTTGATTCAGACCTTAATAGTTACAGTGTTAAGTGATTCCTATATATTCAGTTCAGTAAGTTGAGCACAGTAGATGTTGAGCATGTTAGACTGTAGAAGCTAAGTGAAGTTGTTTAACACCATTGTGAATATTAGCTGAGCTAGTATAAGAGAGAAGGAAATCCGTTGGACCTTGAGAGTAGGAGAGTCCTAGTGAGTCTTACAGTAGAATCTATCGCAGCGCAAAAAGGCGATATCGCATTGCCGGAGGAGCCCCGGTGTGGGATATCGCAGGTAAAGAGTCAAGAAGAAAGGAAAGTTTGCGCATGATCGGAGAAGCCACGATGCGATAAGAGCCCATCTCATAGCAGAGTCTGCGCAGAAGAGAGATACAGCGTTATAAAGAGACTCAACTGGTTAACCAGAATCAAGAGAAACCAAGGATGCTACAGAACCTGGTTGAGCACACCTGAGTCTTTAGCCACCCCATCTAGGATCACTTCGGGTGAAACTTTAGGCCGTTCTCTGGCCTATCGCCGAAAGGGCCAGTGAGCTAGGGCTTTTTTTGGTACATTACAGTAAACCCGGGTCTGCCCATACCAAACCAACAACTAATAAAAAATTTGATAGTTTTTCTTTATTTGGAAGTGGGTCTCCCTCAAGCTTAGTTCTTATTCCTAACCCCAAAACATGGGATGAGCCCCATAGAATGAATTGATGTGTTTATGGGAAAGGGGAAGCATACAGTAGGATTAGAAGATAGACCTCTAAGACAAGGAGACATGTCAATGCATCCAATAGGGTTGGGTCCATGTCGTATAAAAACACATGCTACCAAATATCATAAAGAATTAGACTTCCTTTCTAACTCCTCTAGAGTGGAATCCAAGAAAATTATATAAATCAAAAGATTAAAAATAAATAAATAAATATGAAGATTATTTCTTAAAAAACATATAAATCAAAATATTAAGAATGTAAAATCATAATGTCAATGTGATTTTCAATCTATCTACACAACACATTAAAATATAGACAAAAATAAAGATTTCAAGTGACATCCTTTATTATCCAGTAACATGTTCTGGTATTTTCACCTTAACATAACCATTTTTACAACTACTTTTGTAATTGAATACAAGCTTTTTGTTAAAATTAATAGAAATCAAAAGTTTCAAAACAAAAAAATGATAAGGTCAATTTGTACCTATGTTGAATGGTCATCCGACTTTGTTCATGTGTTGTTCTTTACGACACTTTGTTTTCCTATACTTTCTATAATAGGGTATCCAAAGTACCTCAATGAAAAAAAAAGTTACACTCTTGCATACAAAGAAAAATCACATTAATATACTTCTCGTGCCCTGCACAAATTTGTATTGGTGAAAAAGAAACGTTAGTAATAGTCCGTCGGATTCAACTTTTACATCATTATGGATTCTTAAACATGCTTACACTAATGATCAGATAGGTTAATGGGATTCAAAATAGGAAACTTTAAAATCAAATTACAGATGTTTAAATATTTCTTATGGAGATAAGATATGGAATGGAAAGAAGAAGAAAAATACATACTTTAGTTTTAATCCAATATTTTATGCATAATAATCAATTGCATCTATAAATATGTTATATAAAACCCTAAATCACGTTAATAGACTAAAAAATGGAAATCTCACCAAACATAAAGATACTTATATGGGTTATATTTTCACAATTGGACTAAGAAAATGGAAGTGTCAAATTACCCAATAAGGATTGTGTTAAACATGAAAAAGAATGTCATCTTAAATAAAAACCTAAATACTCACTAAGTTGGAGATGCATATAAATAAATGAAAATTGGTTCTAGTATCATGTAGGTTGTGGTCATGTGTTTAAATCCATATGTTCAAAACCCATAGAATAGCATGCTTCCAACACAATAGTCAGGGATAGACACTACATCAACATCCATGGATCACTTTCAAAAAGTGCACACAAATATATAGGATATCGGTTTGAATCAAATTCTCAAACTGCAATTGAAATAACCCTTCATGCAAACTAGATGGACAACAAAATGACTCACCTTCAAGGTGATGGAAATCAATTAAACCGAAACCGACGCACTGCTATGAGTCCTAAGGCATTATATAGGTACGAATATCTCCCTTTGTTCCTGATTTTCCCCAAATATGCACCATTCATTAACTAAAAAATAATTTGAGTAAAAAATTGGGAAAAAAACTCTTAGATTTCTCATTTCATGGAGGTCGAGATCACTAAAATTAATCATGTATGAATCTTCCAATATACACATATTTAAATATAGAACTTAACTTTAAATATTTTCAGAATCTACAACTACTGCAATTGTTTCTTTCATCCCCTGGCTTTTGATTACTAGGAGTCCATTCTCACATTTATCCCCATCTATATACGTTGTCTCATACCCATATTCCTCAAACTCATTCATTTAGGGTTTCAATCAACATCTGCTTAAGTAAAAATGGGAGATTATGATTCCAATGGTAGTTTCCATGGCAAGCGAAGGCCCATCCCTCACAGAGTGCAGGTCAAGGCCACATTGGTACTTCTTTTGCATGTTTTGTGTCTTTGGTGACCTTAGGAATAACGTCCACTATGAAGAAAACACTCTCCAGTCATAGATCGACATTTTTCGGTATCATGTCGAATGCATCTTTCTCTTTCAGTAGACACTCTTCCTCGGCTTGACTCAGTCAGCCTGGTGGAACGTGTTGGGATGCAGAAGATAATTATGTAGAAGACAAAAATGATACAAATACTGTTGGGAATCTGACTCAAGCATACAAAAATGACCAAATCAAGGATTCTGGGGGTTTTTCAGTCAAATAAAATGCCATGGAGTACGATTCAACCCTAGGAATTATCCATTGACAAAACTTGAGGGAGATTCAACCCTAAACATTCTCCATTGAAAAAAATAGAGGTCTATTCAACCCTGGACATCCTCTCTTAACCAAAATCAAGGGCAGTTCAACCATCAGCATCCTCCATTACTGAAATTTCGGGGCGATGGAAGTATTTACCAAAATTTTAACCATAAATCATGGGTGAAGTGGGTATTTGTGATATATGTGAGCGAGCGAAGTGGATACTTGGGATATATGTGAATGGGAGATTGTGTCTTTTGCTATTATTTATTTAATAATTTTTTTTTTTTGAAATTCGAGAAGTTTGTCGAATTTCAGACAAACTGTCGTTGAATTTTAGATGACAAGGTTGTCAAATTTCAGACGACAAGGTTGTCGAATTGAAGATGACAAGGTTGTCGAATTTCAGAAGAACGTGTTCGTCTCAAAACCTAGGAGGTGTAAAGTCAAAAATTTGACGACTTTGCAAGATGAAAAAAAAATTCACAACTTACATTACTTTTCATCATTGCAATCCGACGCAATCGTACTTTACATCGGATGTCGTTGGATTTTGTCATCGGATTTTAGGCTCAAATGCTGTGTTGTGAATAAAAGCATGAAAAAGGTCTATGGCTTTCCAGTTCTACTTCCTTGGGAAAACTATAAAGGGTATTATTGTGAACAGGTTTGGCACAATTAACAAGAATTTCCCCTCAATCATCAATATCTTTTTAGAATGATATAAACGTGAATCCAACAGCTATCTAAGAGATCAACATGTAAATCAAAATTTATTTCTAAACATTTAATCATTCCATGGTTCAAAAACTCTACAACAATTTTTTTAATGACAAAACTCATTTTGTTATAAATGTGTAAATAGTCACTTCTCAAGAGGAAATGTGTTGGCAGGCAGTTTGACGGATAGTTAGCTACGCAGCATCACAGATTCTACGCAAGGAATGTTGTGCAAGATGAAAGATAGCACGCAATGAATATTAGTTATATTTTATGTATTTTAGCCATATTTTGTACCACATTATGTGGATTGTGGTCATTGTTTTGTATATTTTGGTCCAAGTAGTTAGGAAGTTGACTTAAAGTGGACCATTAATGTAGAGATCCAAGCCTATAAGTAGATCTAGGATTATGAATATTGAAAGTAATATCAGTGGAGATATCTTGTATGAACTTAGCGCATATGTGATATGTTTTTTGATGCAAGAAGTTGAACTTTCACTAGTACAAAATGAGGAATTAGCTACTAGGTGACTAAAAATTCTAGTCACCATAGGTTTTTCAAGTGATTTACTACTAAATATGAGCAATTTTGATTAACCCAACTATAAACAACTAAAATTAACGACTAATTTAGTCACCATTTAACAAATATGACTAGATAATAAGTGACATAATTAAAAATGACTAACATAAATGACTAATTTAGTCACGACATAAAAACTGACTAACTAGAAGAATATGAATTAGTCATTTATGTGAGTCATTTTTAATTGTTTCATGAAAAATTAAAAATTTGAAAATGAAGTGTAAATTTTTTAAATTGTCTACCTTCTATTTATAATATTGGTGCCATGCGCCTTAATCTTCAGAGATCCAACAAAGCAATTGCATGAATTTTCTCTCTATCATCTTTATCCCCGCTGCGCCAATGAAGCAAACTTGGTTAAGCACGTGCCAAAAGAAAATTAGGTTCCTATGTCAATTACGAATTAGGTACTAGAACCAGTATCATATCGATACCTAGCTAGAAGCATAATATCTAGTTGTTTATCCTTCGACAATGTAAGAGTCCTTGCAAGTCCCATACATCTTAGGTGCTTTTCTAACTTCAATATAACTTATATATTCATGATCTGTGACTGTCAAACATCTAGCTACACCAGTGGACTTAGCTTCACCAAGATGAGTTCCTTTAAACATGATTAGACTTTGCACACAAACTATTTGACAAAATGCCTAATTAAATATGTGCTCTCATGTCGTCTGGTGATTTTTTTGGTATTGGATTACTTGTCGAAGAATGGTTCTAGTCGATCAAATATTCTTGATTAATTTATCCTATAAAACTAGGTGTCAGGAATTTTCCTCACAATTAACCTATTCTACTTAAATTGGATTTGAACCTTAAAAAAGTGTTAATGGAGGAGCTATCGTCCGTGGTCATCCCCTTAAAGAAACATGTAAATATTTATGCAACTCTTGATTTTTAGTAATCCGATTGAAGTTGTTGAGAGTTTGTTTTTATTTTATTCATTAAATATTCTCGCTATACTCCAAATCGCATGTGAGTAGGATTAGAGACCCTCAACTTTGCAATTTGTATTTTCTAGGTCCATCACTATTTTTCGTTTGGCCTGACACTTACCCTCAGTGATTACCTCTGTAAAAATACATTGAATAATAACACAACATTCAAGAGTAGAGGAAAACGATGCTTAGAGAAGGCATAATTTACTTTACTTACAGAGAACAACAACAACAAAAATTCAGGGGAACAAAAAATAGACTATAAGTTAACTTAGAAGCAATACGACAGACTGATTTCTCAATATGCTAAGTGTAATGTCCCCAATTTTGGATTTCCATATTCTGCGTTTGAAGAGGACTTTATGGCATGTGTTAGCGAGTCAAAGGAGTGTGATAATGTTACCAGAGAGCTCAAAGGAGTTTTATGGGGCCCAACTTAGTCCGATTATCATTATTCACCACGAGGATCACTTCCGCATAGTTCTTTCTTGGCTCCTTTACATTTCGACAATTCCCGTAAATTGAGAAAATTATTATGCATAATTTAATTAAAGTCACTAAAGGTGTCATATCGATCATATTATTTGATGGAACACCTTAGTATAATAGTTGGCTGGAACTAGGACGAAGAGCTTTAAATGATGAAAAACAAGAAAATGAATTAATTCATTATCTAATGTTACCTAGAGAAAAATGTACTTTACATTGAGTAATCAATTCATAAAGTAACTATTGACAAAGTCACTTTATTATTAAAAGGGTAAAAAGAAAAAAAATAGCAAAAAAGAGTAAACATGAAGATAAAACATAAAAATGAATTTTTGATTAAAAAGTTATTCATTTTTAATAAGTGAAAAAAAAGTGGAGAAAAAGAGAAAATAATAAAAAAAAAGTAAGTGAAAAAAGTGAACAAAAATATAAAATACAAAAAGAAAGAAAGGTCATACTTTCAACGATTCTTGTAGATTTGCATTTATGAAAAAGAGCTCTTGAACAAAGCTTCTATAGTGAGACAAAAACCATCTTAGGTTTCTCAGGTGCACTACATTTCCTTAATATTTGGACTGTCACTCAATTCATAGAGAAATCTAAAGAGTTTCCACGGTAAATATGGAGGGCGCACCTATTTATTGGATGTCTTGCTGCTGAAAGAGTTTCCATGGTAAATATGGAGGGCACACCCATTTCTTGGATGTCTTGCTGCTGGAGCGCACTAGTAGCTCAGATATCTTTACAATTTGGAGGACACATCCTTGGAGAAAATACAAATCACGGCTGCTAGGGATCTAAGTGTAGAAGATGGCATATTCACCATCCTCTATCCAAGTCGTTGGTAAAAAATATTGATGCCTATTTCTGACATGTTGTTTTTACACTATCTGATAAACAGGGACGCACTGGGACGCACTGTTGAAGAAGAAATCAGCGATTTGTTAACTCTTATATCATATACCAAGAAGAGACATGAGTTTTCCATTGTGTTAATGTTATAGCTCAAAATGACACTTCTCTACCTGTGACCACTTTCCCATGATTCCGTCGCATGTTGACACTTCCATGACGACACTTCATGAAAGTCACTGAAAAAATACCTAACTTGGAGGACCTGTATCTTGAGTACTGTAACTCCGTTTGACCTCATCTCTACACCTTTGGAAATTTATTTCAGTTAGATGAAACTTTCCAGAAGACACCAAAGTCTGAAAATGCCCAGAAATGCCCTAAAAATGATTTTTTTGTCTATACACGAATTGTTAGTTATACAACCCGTGTGTGATTTTATACACAACTTAATGTACTAGAAACCCATGTATACTTTTCGTATATGCAACTGTCCAGTTATGCAACCCGTGTATGCCTCTTAAAAATATAAAAAACATGCCTTTTGAATTTCGGGTAGTTTGGGTAGTTATGCAACTGACTTCTTCAGTTGTAACTACTTTGTCTTCGCCCCTAACTCTTCCTTAAGCATATAAATAGAGGTAGGGAGGTCCATGAGAGGAGACTTGAATTTTTTCATTGTTATGCTGGAGGATTTGGAGCTCTCTTTGCCCACACCTTTTCCCTGGCGGTCATCCCCTTGTGTTGCAGAGCTTGGAGGCTGAGTTCTTTGGAGAAGAGAAGCAGCAGAACCGGATCAAGGTTTTGTGAGGTGCCGAACTTGAAGAGAAGGTATACTTGTACTTGTTTCGAAGATTAATAAATATGTGATGTCATTCTTCCTCCCCAAATCATTGTTCAATGTGTGATTGAATCTATGTTTATGATCATATGATGATGTTAGTCAGACTATTATCTCATGTTTATTTGATTATCATTGCTTTATATGTGGTCATATTGGTTTGAGGAAGGTATAATTCGTTTTGCAGGTCTCTTGGAGCGAGAGGAGCAAGAAGAGGATTGAAGAGAAATCTTGGACCAGCCTTCAGTTAATCAGGTGTGGACCTTTCTTATCTCTGAAACTTGCATATATATGCTTGTAGAACCATTTTCATCCACCTTTCAACCCCAGTATGTTTATGGTCTCTTAAACCCTAGCCATAGTACACTTTCCTTTACAACAGTTAAGTCTATATTCCTCCTATTATGGGGACCAAGATACTACAAGATTTTCATTCTTCACAGTGCCGAGTCTTCTGAATAAAAAGGGATGTCATAAAATTTGTGAGACTAGTGCATTATTATATACCTTCTTATGTGGTGTTTGGTGGTATAAATCCTTGTTATTAAGGAAGGATTTAGTATACTGGTTGACTAATTTGGGGTCTTGAGTAGTGCTCATAAGCCAAGATTGATCTGGGGAAAATAGTGAAAATATATCAGCTGCTATAGGCATGTGGAATGCATAGAACCAAAACTACTCTCCCACAATCATCTTATATCATTCCCTGAACTTCAAGAAGATTGATACAGAACTCTATACTCCCATAACCATTGAAAGAAGGTGGTCATCTCCAGATATTTACATTTAGCTCTCATCTTGGCATGGGTTTTTCTTATAACCACACATATATATGTTTATATACTGCTGAAATATACTTGTTCAAGTGGCCACATTCCAACAATTCTAGATCTGAAGTAATTTCAAGTGCGTTGTACTTATATGCTGGTAATTACAGTGTGAGGCATCTCATGACAATCTGGGCAACTTACTCTTTTCAAGGCATGTATTGCGCTCACTTATTATACTTATGAGTCCTATAATTGATGTTGAGAAGATATTTGTTCGGAATCATGTGTTGTATATTTCCACTCCTCTATTATGAATGATATGTGTGCATTATGTTGAAAATGTCCACTCATTGATTCCAAGAAAACCTTGAAACCTTATTACATAACCAACAGTGTCATAAGTAGCCAGTGTTTAAATTTTATTGCTCAGGCAGTGGGTATCTAATTGGTAGTGAAGTGTTTTTAGCAAGTAGAAGACCAAGTAGATTTCAAAACAAGTAGCATGCTAAAGCAATAAATCTACAAATGTATGAAGGAAGGTATCAACCAACAATGCTTCCTAAGTCATATTTAAGCCACAATAAGCTACAGTTTAGTGACCAACAAATTATTTGACCTCACCTTATAGCCTCAGCAATATATAGTTTGGGAAAATTTTGACTTCAATTTGGATAAAGTCATTACACTAAGTGACTCTGTTGACTTCAAACATGTACTGGGGAATAAACTAATCAATAATAGATAAAAAAAAATGTGAAATTGAGGTGGCTTCCAGTTTTGCAAGAGATATTCTGACCTCTTTGTTCCAAGGTCCCAAAATATGGTCCCAAACAATATGGAAACCATTGTAGTGAAGAAAAACTGCACAAAATTATAGTGTGGATTTCTCCAACATGACCAATGTTGCTTCCAAAGGCAGGCCATGCACTAAACTATGAAGGACTGTGCATACTGTGTTGGAAAATTTAGATCCCACGAGCTAGGAGTATGGGGTTCTTAACTCTTTAACAAGAGCTTGATTCCATCTAGAAATAAGAACAATATTATAGTCAAATAATGTTTTTACAACACTGCAATTTCTTTCTTTGGAGCAATTATGTTATTGTCAAATATAGGGTAACAAAATTAGAGATGCACAATGAAAAAATATTTTTCTCAAACAAGTTCCTACAATTATGTTACATACTCATATAGTGCTAAGTTTTTGTAGATTTCATAAAACTCTACACCAAGTCTTTCCTCAGCAGCTATGGAACTCACTTGAGGCGCCCATGTTGCTGGATTGTATCCTTCTACAATCTTTGGAACTCTTGGAACAACCTAATTAAATAAACAAAAAATAGACAAGATCATTATTTTTTGCTATGGATTGATAATGGAAAGAACAATTGTTTACTAAATAGATTATAAAAGATGGAAAAATAAATAAACCATACCTCATAATATTCGATGAGTTTATGAGGATGATGACCCACGGGACCTGCATAGATGATTTGGCCATCCCTTTTCAAGAGTAAGAGCTGCAGTTTAGAAAACCATTAAAACTGAAAATTTAGAAACTCTTGAATATGTGGAACACTGTCTTATTCTAGCGACTAGCCCATTGCACCCTTTTCCTTTTGTTAAGCCAAACAAAGAAACAAAAAAATATGCCTTTTGTTTCACATCACATAGATTGATCATGAGAGTATTTGAATTCACGTCATCAAAAGCTTCAAATATATCAATGCTAGGTTGGTGGATGGTACAAACTATTGTTCGACCTGTATTGACTGTGTTTCGAACAGTACACATAACTATCACTGCAAAACGGGCATCTAGTCCTAAAGTTGGCTCATCCATGAAGATTATAGAAGGATTGGAAACTAGTTCCACTGCTATGGTAAGTCTCTTCCTCTGATCTGTAGAAATACCCATCACTACAAGAAGCTCTATAAGAGCATCTCTCAAAGGAGTGAGATCGACAAGCTCCATGACTTATACCACGACCATTTTCTATTAGTGTAACAAAAAAAATATGTGAGTAAAAGATGCTTGGACAAACTAATTAACAAGGAAAGATCTTCACTCTGAAGCACTGCATGCAAGGGGGATAAATTTAGACAAACCATTCTAGTTTTCTCATCAACCTCACAAGGAAGACGAAGCCATGCAGAAAAAAAGAGTGATTCAAATACCGTGACATTTGGATAATGGATATCATTTTGTTCGCAGTATTCTGATATGTGAGAAAATGTTTCTTTCTTCTTGGGGAATCTGGAGATGCTTATATCCCCTTCTATATAGCCCCCTAATTTTCTTCCATCCAAGACATCCATAAGGGTAGTTTTTCCAGAACCACTAACTCCCATCAAGGCGTAAGTACCCCTGGTCTAAAGGATCCACTTACATTGAAAAGGCGTTGTAGCCTGTCTTGGGCCAAGCCTTCACTTTTCATCTCCTGTTAGAAAACTAAACATTAGTTCCAGTCCCTAGATAATCGTTTGAAGAGAAACTGGGTATGTCAAAGTTCTAGGTAAGTGTATTGACATTTATTAGATGTAAGAAAAAACCATTTGCTTTTCCCATGCTGGTATACAAGGCATGTTGATTCCTAGGAATATATTCTTCCATTTGTATTCACCTCAATTTCATGTACACATTCAGGCACTTTAGGAAACTCAAGCTGAAGTCTTGGTATTTTTTATAGATTGATGTCTTTCTTGGAAGAAATTTTCCTTTGTATTTTGTTTTTATGCATTTTTCATTCTTTAAGAAGATAAATGAAAATGGTGGTTAATATAAGCATAAACATGATTCCTTAAGGACTAGAAATGTTTGTATTTATGGTAATCCCTAAAGAGCAGGGGAAACTGGTTTCGATGGGAAATATTAGCTTCACCACTAAACTTGTTTTAAGTTGCTATTTCACACTTATTCTCTTGACAAAATATTGGAGACATGTTGAAACTATTAATAAATGGAGGTTGACCCAACATTACAACTTTATCTCTATTTTCATTTCAAATCATAAGTTTTCCTTGGTGTTGTCTACTTATGTGAAGATAGACTCAATGCTTGTGTAGAGACTACTTTCTTATGGCATCTCTGTTTTGATTTTCAACATGATATTAGAGATGGAGAATTTGCACAAAATTTCAACGTTGTTTATGTTACTATCCAGGGTTTACATGTTCATGTCTATGAAGTTATTGTTGCTCAAGGAACAAGCATATCCATGGAAAGAAATAGGTGGTTTAAACAAAAGGAAATGGTATAAAACTGAAAAGAAAAATTTCTCCTAGAAGGGGAAGCATTTGATGACACGAATAATGGAGCTCAAAGGACATCCCTTCATCCACCATGGAGGAAGGCCATATTTTTCATCAAGTAATACATAATCTGTGAAGCAAGGCTTAGTCTACTTTTTCATTATCATTTCATACTAGTTCATTTAAGGAACTAACACCTCATCTACATGCCATATTTCTTATTAAAAAACTTAACCAAAATAGTTGAGATTGTACGCAGTAGTAGGAAACCTAAAAGAATCTCCCTCGTCATTGGTTAATTAAATTGCTTGTGCAAGTGACATTAACCTGTGAATGACAAACTTGGGATCATTTTTTGAATAGGGCATGTGGTTCTTGAAGGAGTTAGAGAAGAGGAAACAACCATAGCAGGTATAGAAAACCACAGGGAAGAAGTTGTGCTTTCCATGAGCTAGAAACAAAGTACATGGAATATAGAGTCTATTTGACATCTTTGAAAAAGGACGAAACTCAGAGCATGACTATTGCAGAAACCACAGGAAATCAACATGTAGAATATTCCAAATCCCAAAAGTGTAAAAGAGTTAATCATTTCATTGTGAAAAAATGTTTTAGGGGACCATGGAAAGATAAGCCTACTTATGTTAGATTAATTATGGCTAATAGGATGTTGAAGACAAAAAATAGGTGACTTCATAACAAAATATTCAAACTTAAAACAAAGGTCTCTACTCAAACATATGAATAAATCCCTAAATCCAAATTTAATATGGGAAACTTGATTTGGGCTCTTAAAGAACAACTCAAGAAAGAACAAGAATAGTGTAATCTAGTAATGAATGACGTGTGAATGACCCACCTTATGATGTGCATGAAACATGGAAGTAGGGTTTGACATGCCTGTTGCTACAGAAGCAACAAAAGTTGCTCCATAAGAGAATATGCCTGGAAATTTGACACAAGTGGTCTAAGAGGAGAATATCCTCAAGGTTGTAGTAAAAGAGACAAAAATAATTCAAGAATAAACTATGCCTAAAAATATAGTAGTAGAATCATTTGTAGTTATTTGATTGAGGGATGAGGTGGAAGATTAGAGAGAAGTGTTGTTTAGTCACTTGATCGTGGTGTTATGTCATTGTAAGCACATTGTCAAGACATACATGAACTCTCAGAGCAGTGGACAGAATTCTACAACCAGATAATGGAGAAATGGGATATTTGTGGAAAGAATGAAATAGAATACAAGATTCTCTGCAACATGCTCGAGAGATGTCAACTAATAAAAACTAGTTGAAAGAAGAGAAGAGGATGTGTAAGCTATCCCTTGGAGATATTACCTACATATCACCTTCACCTATTTATGTTATTCTCTTGAAAGGAAATTGGCTATCCTTTCATATATGTACATTGGTTAAGGGTAATCCTTGTAAAATATTTACACATGATGAAAATTTTCAAGTATATACTACCTGCCATGAAGATGATAAAAATTTGATGTCTGAATTATAACAACAAGAATTCCGGTTGGGTAATCAAACAAGATGGAATCCAAAACCCTTTGTGAGGGATTCCCAATTAAGAGAATTCACCTCATTATCGTTATACCAAGTTCAGTGGCACCAAGAATGGGCCCAGCTAAAGCTACATAGCATCATGCCAATTTGTGGGTAGGAGGTGAATGTAGTGGTCCTCCTGTGGTTATATTGGACCTTAAGAACTTTCTAAAACAACTCTATTTCACTGGTTATATCAAGAAGTCTCAGAGGGATGCACTTTTAGAATGTGATAAGAATATTAATCGGTATGGTCTTGGTGCTCTAATTGTTTTTTGGAAAATATGATAGTCATGTACCTTGAATTTCAAAACAGAGAACCCTTGTCATATCCAAATTTCAGCAATCAGTCCAAATTATATATAAATTATTTAAGAAGGAACGAGACATAGTGGATAGGTTTAAAGTTTCACTTTCCTTTTATTTCATTTCATTTCCTTGATTATCTTTTCTATTTTTCTAAAAATCAACATGAGGATGAAACTTTATGGGTAGAAATCAATGCTAGGCTACGACATTATACAATGGGTGAGTATGGTCAATCCCCTTACAGTTGGATAAGTATTCATGAGAAGTATTCCTATCCAGAGTCTTATGATGCAAAGGATTAGTAGGATGATTACACAGTTTCACAATGACATGCAATAGGTTTAGCCAGGGGAAGATTATGAGTCTCCATTTTGGGACATTTTTAGCTATCTTTTATCTCTTTCACCTACCCTTTTTCCTACAGTTTACCTTGCCATTATCCATTTTGCTGCATGAGATGGGATTAATTTCAATAAAGAAACTAGTTTGGATTCATTTGATTTCTATATGTTTATGTTAATTCTAAGAGGAATGTTATGTTATCTAAATCTGTCTTGAGCACTGAGGATTTATAATGCATTGTTCCAGAATTTTGTGAATTGTTTTCGAATGTTGAGCACTAAGGATTGATAATGCATTGTTCCAGAATTTTGTGAGTTGTTTTCAAATGATGAGCATTGAGGGTTGCTGTATAATGAGACCTCACTTCAGTCAGTATTGGACCTCACAAAGGACTGGACATTATAAGAAATGCAGATGTTAAGGAATAAGGTTGGAGATGATCACTTTTTTGAGTTTTTTGATTCAGTGTAGATGGGATTTAAGGTTGTTTGCAATTACACATTTTACTGTTAAATTTATCTAACTTTTTTTCCATGAGGAACTGCATGATGGGTGCTAATTATACACAAAAGAGGATTTTCCTGGCTATAATTTACAGATGCACAGACCATTGTATTTTCTTACAAATCTCCTTTGTTTGTGCTGAAGGAAGAGATTAATGCTATGAAAACACTAGGAATATGATTCTTTCTCTTGGCTGTTATTCTCATATTTGATCGGTTTGTCTAGTTTTAGGTGTACTTGTCATTGGAGGTGTACTTTCCTTGATTGTTAGATATCATGTCATTGACCTTATTACTCGTTTGATTCTACACAAAAGCCTTGGACTCTTGAAACTTGCAAGAGACTGCAGTAACTAGGTCATACATGGTGTATGATTTGAAATATAATTGTTTTATTTGAGAATGTGGGAGATAAAATAAGATAAAACTAGAGATAACATAATTGTTGATACCCTGGATTCTCCAGGTAGGGTTGATGTATAATGAGGCCTCACTTCAGTCAGTTTTATATGGAAGAAGATTGATAGCTATAATCACCCTGCTTCAAGATAATTACTTTGTTTTTCAAAATGTTATAAGATAAGGTAGGACAATTGTTTTAATTCAATATGTCATGATTTGTGTTGGGATTGGGGTAATAGGAGTCACTTACATCTGATAGGGAATGACTTAAATATAGATATTTTAATTTATAATGCAGGTTCTAATTCAAATAACATCATTTGATGCAGATGCAGCATTAGTTGAGGACTATGAGAAAACATGTGCACTAGAGGAAGAGTCCATAGCTGCTGCTATATTTGAGCACATGAAAGTACAAGAGCAGGTTCTTACTATCTTTCATCATTTTTTGGCATAAATGAAATTCAATTTATTTTTCTTTACTATTTTGGTTTTGTATATTCGTTCCTTTTCTGCTATATTTCTCTCTAGATTCTGGGACAGTGCAACTCATGATGGCACATGGTATTTCTGAATTTCTTGTGTTAATTATATCCATAGGTTACATAAATTGAAATAATACCTACAAAAATACGTAACCTTAGGAGGATCTATTTTTCCTTTAGCAGGCCTACCTATTACTCAAAACTGTCCTTGTGATCTGCCACAAACTTACAATTAATTTCAGGTTTAACATTCAGGGAACCAACTAACATTGTCACTTTAGCTGGTTCTTATCCCTTCTAAATGGTACATGCCAGCTACAAGGTGGCATCACCAAGGAAATTTAAGGCTATAATATGCAAAGTAAATAATAAATTAGTTCATTAAACCTCAAATGCATTTGCTAGTACATACAGGAATAGGCAGTTAAGTCCAAAACTTAGTGAGTGGGTGTGCAAATGAAGACTTAGATGAATCAAATAAAGTAATGACTCATGTAAAATTTAATTTTGCTGTAAAAGGGTTCAAATTTGTGATGATCAGTTCCACATCTGAACTCAAAAACACTTGGACACTATGGGTTTTTGGGACAGTGACAAAAAAATCCCAAGGTTGACTAGTGTCTTATTAAATTGGGTGATGGAAGAAATAAATATTCTTATTGGACATACTCCTGTAGACAATTGATGACATGAAGAATAGTACACATCAAACACATTATTATTATATAATATAAAGAGACTCTACATAAAACGATGAATATAATAACTAGAGGGAAAATCTAAACATTACTAGGATCGAATCTAACTCCTCGTAGGGGCACCCTCCTTATGTAGAAAAAGAGAGTGCATCTGTTGTAATGAATGTGCCTGTTGGGTACTAAAGTAGTAAAATTAGTATGTAATAGCCCATTCAGGTGCCTTCTTCCACTTTTAATGAAAGAGCGCCATAACCAGATTGTAACTACTCATAAATGTTGACTAATGTTGCCACACTACTGACAAGTCTGATACGCTTATTCTGGAAATGTAACTTTTTCTCACTGACAGGTCCTATTGTGCAACATTTTGTGGGGCACCCTTTCCATAGATGGTTTTTTGCTTTGATCAAGACACAAGCCAGAGTATTGAGTCATGTCTTTGCTGCTCTTAGGTCTCCCCCTTTAAGAGAAGAGCTGAATGTGATGATCAGTCTCATTCCTAAGATAGAAGTTAGTTTTGAAAAGATGAAAATAAAAGAACTGTATGCCCTATCAATATAGTAATATACCTGTGTTTTCCAAATTTTAGATCACAAAAGTGTTTCTTCACATGATGCAACCTCTCCCCTGGGCCAAAAGCGAATGAAATGGACCTCCAAGTGCAAGAACAAAATCCCTACTTCAAATGAGGGAATGGTCTAGCATCTTCATGAGAATACCATTTTGGAAATACACCTGGTGGCAGAAATGTAGTCACCACCCACTTAAGGTTTTTAAATAAGACTGTTATGAGTGAAAAAGAGCAGCTAGACTGCAATGATTGCAATATCATAATCAGATGGTGTGGGCTTCCAAGTCACGGTGAGAGTTTGGGCACCTAGAGTTTCACCCGCTTAAAATCAAAATCAAATCATTGACTATTCTCATAGGGTTTGCAGGGGAGATTACAATAAGTGCAGATGTAATTGCTAGCTTCCTGCCATGTCAGCAGAGATAAATTCATTATGTTCATCTTCCACATCATGTAGCATAAAAATTGCATCAACCATAAAATTCTTGTTAGGAACATTCATTGCTTCTTTCAATTTTTTTGTGTGTTTCTAGCTTTGAACTGTCCTCTACGACAAAAGCATACACATTAGAGGAAATTTGGGGTCTAAAATGGGCCTTATAAGAAAACGTGCCAACAACAAATTTTGTGAGTTGAAATTCAAGAACCAATAGCATTTCAATAAAATGAGTCAACCATAATGGTTGAATTGGCATATTTGTCATAAAAGAAAACTACTTTTTTTGTTCGTATTTTCGACATATCTCCATGTCTTTTTACTCAAATTTCAAGCAGGAGAGCTCGTTGGATGCGGAATTTAATTCCACATCCAACGAGTACCCACACTGCATACTTTTGATGGACCCCGCTACCCTAAAAACAAGAAATACCTGAAAAAATGTGATGATGACATCATCATCACATTTTTTCCAGGTATTTCTTGTTTTTGGGGTAGCGGGGTCCATCAAAAGTATGGAGTGTGGGTACTCGTTGGATGCGGAATTAAATTCCGCATCCAAGGAGCTCTCCCACTCAGAATTTGAGTAAATACATAGGGAGATATGTCGAAAATACGAACACAAAAAGTAGTTTTTTTTATTCTTCCTCCAAAATTAATAAGTATTATTTTATTATTTTATTATTTTAACTATTATTTTATTATTTTCCTTAGGAGGCCCATTTTAGACCCAAAATTTCCTCTAATGCCTTGTTATTGATCTCAACCCAACTACATCCTGGGCATCTTTTTATTCTCCTCTCTTTCATCATTTTTCTCACCTTTTCTACATCGGACCACCTACCAGCTGCAGCATATATATTTGACAGAGCCACATAATGTGCAGCATTTTTAGGTTCCAACTTGAGAACATGGTCTACAACACATTCTCCCAGTTCTATATTCATATGTGTTATACAAGAACTGAGAAAAGATCCCCATACTGCAACATTAGGTTTGACTGGAATTTTGTGGATAAACTTTTCTGCCTACTAGGATGCAGATGTCTATCTTCTCGACGACCCTTTTAGTGTTGTTGATGCTCATACATGAGCTCATCTCTTTAAAGTACTTCTCTAAATCTCCAATTAGAAGGATTGAATGCATTTGTAGAGTAGATTGTCAAAGTACACTTTTATTTGAATGCATAGTCTAATGCCTCATTAGTTCACCAAATAATGTAACAAGAGTTCCTTCTTGGAGTTATAGGATCAAAGACAATGGTATATGTCAAACATCAAGTAGATTTTTTATTTGCATCTAACCTTATACTGGTGAGCCCACTTTCTACACTTGCAAATGTGTAACCTTTATGTACGGTACAATTCATTCTTTGAATAGGAAATTGCTAGTGTCAAGTCATGAAAAAGTTTTAGGGATCTTTTGGGAAAATTTGCAAGTTATGGAAGATGGAGACATAGTTCAAGTTGGGAGGAGTGAAGATATTCTGTGTGGTGCAGATTTATTAAAGCTAGCTGGTGCACACCAACATACTTTGAATGAAATTGATGCAGCACATATTTCATCTAGGAGGATAGCACCACAAACAGGAAATAACAAAAGTAGATTCTACAATACCATGGACTCTGAATCTGATAAACCATTTCAAAATGAGGATGCAGAGGATCGAGCAATGAGAATCAATGAAAATATATCTGGATAGATTGTAAAGGAAGAAGAATAAGAAACTGGGAAGGTCAAAATGCAAGTCTACTCTTCTTTTATAACTGCATCATATAAGGGTGCCTTGGTTCCTATCATATTGGGAGCACACATACTATTCCTGGTGCAGAAAATCAGTAGCAATTACTGGATGGCTTGGGATTCGTGAGGATTGGACTCCATGATCTAAGGTCTAAATTAAGAATTATTCCACAGGACCCAATACTGTTTGAAGGAACTGTATGGAGCAATATGGACCCACTTGAAGAACATTCTGACAACGAAATTTGGGAGGTAAGTCCTCTTAAAAGAAATCAATTTTAATTTCTATGCCATGTTGGAGGCTCTTTGGATTATAACTCATTATTTTGCAAGACTAAGAAACACTCCCTCTTATATGATATTAGTTCTAAATAAGTCAGTCACTAGGGGTGACTGGGTTCATTAAGAGTGGGGCTCTATTACAGCTACCACTAGGTTCAATTATTCTTATATGATGTGGTATTTTTCTGAAAGTCGGGTTGGTGAGAGTGGGGTTATTTTATATATTCTACCACGTTTGATTCCTCTTACATGAATTTTCTCCAAGGATGTTGGCATACTAACCTCTGTAAGAGAAACATTGTTTTTTCTATGGTTGGACCATGAAGGCAGTTGTTTCGGGTCATTGTTTGATCCTTGGTTGGGCATCAAGGCCTTTAAATCACAGTGTAAACAACATTCTCTTTTATTAGGTGGTTCATCTTGTTATTTTTTTGTTTTATGTACTTAACAACAGAATAATTAATGTTGTATAGGATGGAACCTACATCATTATATTTAAGGTCCAATGGATGTATATCTCAATCTATATAACATTTATTATACTGTTGATTAGTGCACATGTTTTGTCAAAAGGTATGAAGGGTTGACACACCTTGTAAGGGGGCATTCTGTGTTCTGTGGATGGCACATTATGGACATTAAATCGGGTCACTACTTCTTTCATAGTTTAGCCATCAAAATCATTAAGTTGGGTTAGTTGATATATCCACATAGAGAAAATGGTATCTTGTCACAACATGTGATTCATTTCTTAAAGAGGGAATCATTTTTTTTCCAAGGTTGGCCTCTCTAGGTGGTTAAATTGGGTCATTGTTTGTTCAACAGTTGAGTCATCAAGGTTGTTAAGTTGAGCCAAATGGTATACACACAGGGTAAACAACATTCCACCTCTTAATAGGAGGTGGATGCTCATCACTTCAGTAAAATTTTGAATAATCTTCAATACTTCTTAACTAAGTGAGCTATAAAATTAGAAAGGATGCAAATTGTACTGCTATTGACTTGTTGGAGTCTTTCCTATTAGAATATATATGTAATTTGGAAGACCATGAAGTGTTAAAGTCTCATCCTAACTGGTTTTATCTCAGTTTTCCTTTTCCCTTTCAGAGAGTTCAATGACCTCTCCACTATTTGTTTTTACCTCACTAAAATGATTCTAATTGGTGGAACCTCTGTTTGTCTTATCACTTTGTTGCATTTGACAGTTAGTGTTAATTTTAATAGTTGTTGTTTCTGGTGCCATAGAAATACAGTAATCTGCTCTATTTTTATATGTTGTGAAATTTTGGCTTTCACGTCATTGAAAATGGCACCAGTGTGTAGTTGCAAAAGTTTAGAAATTTTAAATAATGAACCTTTCTCTGATTGTTTTTAAATCATGAGGATCCAGTTCTTATCTAATGTTAAAAAGTGCAATTTTAATTTTAAAACTTTCATTTTAACTGGAAATAGGAAGCTAGAGCTAAGAGGGTGGATTTGGCTTTGGAAGTACAAGTGAGACCTCTTCTACCAGAATTTGATTATATGAGTAATGTCAAGTGTTGATTTTGAAGGTAATTTTGAGTTCCATTACGAAAGAGAAAATTTTTGAAGTATATTTCATGTTAAGTGGTACGAGAAACTGATTTGAATGTTGAGGATAACATATGTGATACCTTTGGTAAAAATTCTTGCTTTTGAATGATTGATTATTGACCACAAATTAGCAATTTATTGATTGAGTAATGTGTCTTTCATGGAAAACTGAAAAAGAAGCATTAGGGGAACTGAAAACTGCATCTGGGAGTTCTCCAGTATTGAATGAGCAGAAGCTGTTTTCACATGTCATGAGGCTTGAACTTGCTGCTGGGTATGATTATCCAGCCCTTAAAGAAGGCCTATCTAGAGAGTTGTCCCTAGGTTCAATGGCTTCTGCTTCAAATAGCATTAATACAGAAAGAGCTGGTGTTTTTGCAGATACTGGTATGTGAGCGAAACTATTTTATGTATTTTATGTGTCTCAAAATTAGTCAATGTCATACTGCTATTTGTCATCGAGTAGTTGTCCAATTAATTTTTGATGTTATTAGCATCCTTGATATCTTTTCCTTTCCTCATAACATTGCATAACATTTTTTATGTAGTTGTACCATGCATTAGATCTATCTTGTGTTGATTACTTTGTAGTTGTCTTAACAGTTTCAACTAGGGGGGAGCACAAGGAAACATACAAAATGTAATTGTTGTTGGGAATGATCACAGTCTAGAAGGATGTAGGGATACATGAATTTATTCTAAGATCCCTCTATATTTGATTTCTTATGTTAATCTAGTCTAAAATCCTTGTTCACTTTCTATTTTTAGGCTAGACAAATCAAATAATTTATTTATTTATTAAACTTGCGTAACTGTGATGACATGCAATTGTAGGAATTTTGTTGATTGCCAACATCATTTGCTGGTCAAAGTAAAGAAGTTTGCAAGCATTATTTTTATAGTGCACATTATTAGAACTTCTAATGGTTTAGTGTTGCAGATTTGTGACCAATTGTGAAAATTACTTTTCCTCACCACATACAAACATTTCTTTGGTATAATTTCATGGAGACTGCTAGAAACAAATCATAAACAACCAGATGTTGATGATTGAAGATCGTTAGTGTTTGGTGTGGACCTCTTGAACTTGGTTCATGTAGGCCCAGATTCTCGATGCTGGACAAATGATTATCCCAATCTATGATAAACTTTGAATCTCCGTAACCTTGAAATTGTTTAATACCTCCATTCTCAGTTATTTTCCACAGTCTGAATGTAGAATTCTGCCCTGATTGCCCCTTTACTAGCCTCATAGTTTAGCAAGAAATGAAAAGAAGAGTTGTTAGTACAAGTATTTTCTGAATCAGATAGGAGAGTGACTTTTCTAACTTCTTGTTTGGTTTAGGTACCCTTCTGTAACAACAAAGTATATTTAGAAAGCTTGTCTGCCATTGAGTTGAAATCTTCGTAAATGTGTAGAAAAAGGATTATTATTATGGTTTCAAAACATTTTTTAACGTCTTGAACTTGGTTCATGCAGGCCCAAATTCTCGATGCTGGACAGATGATTAACCCAATCTATGATAAACTTTAAATCTCCATAACCTTGAAATTGTTTAATTCCTCCATTCTTAGCTATTTTCCACAGTTTGAATGTAGAATTCTGCCCTACTTGCCCCTTTACTAGCCTCATAGTGTAGCAACAAATGAAAAGAAGAGTTGAAAAAAACAAAGCACCAGCTCCACAAATACCTGATACTCCTTTTCGCGCTCTCTTGAAAAGACCTAGGCTTTTCTTTATCAATATAATTCATTAGTGAATAGCTAGAAGGTTTTTCTTTTAGAATCCTTTTTCAGTCCATTACCTCTCTAATCCTGTGTGCTACCTAGGAAACTGTGAAGACCTGTTCCAGGAATATCATCAAACTTCTTGACATCCATATATCATATATAAGCAAAACATGGGAGCCTGAAAAGTTGCTACAGTTTTGTCACCAATGCAGTCCTAGACAATCTACCAAGCTATGCCTATATATATCATCTTGATCTATCCCCGGTAACCTGTGACATGTCAAGTCATATAGATCTGGAGAAGGTGCACAAGACGAACAAGTGATCCACAGACTCAGCATTGCATTTGCATATGATACATCACCCTTGTCTGCACCAACCTCTCATTTGCCCATTTGTGGTACTTTATTAGCCAGTACCAACCACATTAGTGTTTTTGTTTCTAAAGGGCCGAATAGCTTCCAAATAACTATCCTCTAGGATGCTCTCTCTTGCATGAGTTCATCCACTTTGGTAGCATAACCTATTTTGACCCACAGAGCGCATTTCCTTTTTCGCTTGATCCTTAACCACTTTAAATTATCGGATCCTTGATGATTGGGAAAGTCAATGTAATAATCTCATTCCTCTGGCTCACCTTGTAAACTTAAGAGTGTCTACTATCAGCCATCCTCAAGACTAGGCATTTCTTACCAATTGTGAGTCCGCCTCTCTATGACAATATAGACCACTGAGCATGTAAACTATCTAGCAGAGCCTCTGAAATTTGAAATTTACTTCAATCCTGATCCATAGGTCCTTTCCAATTCTGAGTTTTCCTCAATTCCCTCATTTATTTACCCACCAAGGGGAAAACTTTACCAAAGGCTTTCCTTGTAATGGAAGCATCCTGTGAGTGTTTTTTTTTTAAGCCAATATTCCATGGATGCATCTCTTAAGTGTTTGGATTTCATAACTTGACCTCAATGTCCATCATTATAAAGCAATCTCTAAAAGATTTTAGTTGTAAATTTTGAGCTGAAGTGTTTTATGTGTTTAAACCCGATTCCCATCTTACTTGGAATTGGCTACCCTGTTCCATTTATAACTAGTGGAATTTCTTAGCCATCCCTCCTATGTGAAGGATGCTGAAACACTTATTTCTGATTTGGTTAAGATTCCTTTTGGTCGTTGTGCTATAGACATCCAATACTCCTATATGCTCTCTAGAATAGATTAATGAAGGTTAATATATGAACCACAAGACAATTACGGCTAAAATTTAAATGTCAATCATATGTTTTCAAGATGAAACCCAGGTATTTGACTTCTTGAAATAATTAATGGGAAATATGATTTTGGTCCAGTCTTTACATTACTCTGCCAATCCACTTTACATTTCTGAAGACTTATTCATATTTATTACCATTCCTGTAGACTTGCAATAGAGGTCCAGAAGCCCCTTAAGCTTTTCTAGCTCCCTAACAGGACTATTGACTGAAAATCAATGTGTCATCTACCAAAAGTAAATGGGTGATATGAATGAGTTTGGTGGTTTAATCCCCTATAATTCTGTTCTAGCATTTAATTAATTTAGAAAGTTTTCTTTATTGGGCTAAATTGTTTTAAAAAATATTTCACATTTAGCTTTTATGATTTTTTTTTCTATGTCCTATTTTTCTAGCAGCAAAACTCAGAAGTTCTATGATGTTACAAATCCTTCACAGCAACACTAGGGACTTTGTTTTCCTCCACCAGTGGCAGAGGTTTCCTTGCTTGGATCAGCTTCTTCAAGTAAATTGAGCAAATCACTGCCTCCTGTAAGTGACTTTAGGATTTTAGTATATTGTACTTCTGTCCAATTATCTTTAGCATTTGTTATTGATATATGTGCAGATGGCTTTTTCTATGCTTCCATAGTAGATTATTTAATAGCTTTTGATTCTGTCTTAAATAATCATTAGTATAGAAGCTAATGTGTATTTTCTTTAGACAGCTTATGTTTTACTTCAGTGATTGTCTTCTAGATTCTTTATACATGGCTTCATTTTCATTTCCTAATAATATATACCTGTTCATATTTCCATGTGAAACTAGAACACATGAGGTAATGCTGAGACTTCCCTTGCCAGTGGAGCTGCTGGAAGATCAGTTGTATTGCCAGCTAGTGCATCTTGGTATGAAATATGTTTCTTGTCATGGACTATTTGTTTAGTTTTCCAGCACCCCCCTGGATTGGTGCAGAGTAACATTACACATTAAGTTTAGTGAACATAAGCTTCCATATGATTTAGGAGTTTGTGGTGGAATATTACATATCTTATTGAATATTGAGACATTAATGGTTGTTGCAGGGCCTCCCATGCTGCACAGGAAAAATCATTTAGTATGAGGATCTCAGCTGTTCAGGGCTCCTCTAATCCTAAAACAAGTTCATCTCATTCACTTTCAGTGTCTGCAACATTAAATCTCCCTGCCTTGGTGGTGGAAGCTGCGACATCAAGGTTGAGTTTTGATCATGGCAAGTTGTTGGTAAATAAGGGTGGGAAGTCATCAATGTTTATATCTAAAAAACATATTGATGCCAAACCTAATGCAATGAGTGGAACAGATATAAAATTAAATTCATGTGTAAATACCAATAGGGAATCTTTCCATGGAAAGAATGCCATTTTAGTTTTGTAATAGTAATAATTATGTAGTTTGTAGATTGATATCTATCATAAATTTGTTTGAATATCATCATTGTCAAGAAATAACAACTTTTTAAAGGGTGCTAGATCAATGGTAGAGCGCTTGCCTAATTATAGGCAGGAGGTTGATGGTTCGATTCCTTCGTGCCCTATCATAAACTTGTAACTACAAAAATGACTAAATTCGCATATATACGACTATTAGTAGCTAATTTCTGGTATCTTAGTCATATTTATCTTAGTCATTAATATGTTAACATCTAGTAGTTTATTTAGTCGTATATTTGGTCATTAATGGTTGCAATCAGTGACTAAATCAATGACTAACTCAGTGACTAAATCAATGACTAAATCCATGACTAAATCAATGACTAAATCATTAACTATCAATAACTAAATCATTGACTATCAATGACTGAAGCATTGTCTATCAATGACTAAATCATTGTCTATCAATGACTAAATCAATGACTACTAAGTCAAGCTATTAATGACTAGTGAAATACGACTAGCTATAAGACAGTGGAAATTTGCTACTATTAGTCACCGACTCAAAAATAGTCATTTATAGCATGATTTTAGTCATTCTTTTAATCATTAATTTCTCATTTTCTACTAGTGTTTGGAACTCTCTTTTGCTGCTAATATTAATATAACATGATGGAGATTGGACATAAATACTGTATCTTTTTGCATCTTTCTGTTTTATGTGATCTGAATATGAATACAATGTAAATGATCTGATGCTTCTCTGTTCTAAATGATGATATCTTAATAGATTTGTTTGCACACTGATATTTATGTTTCAATCTGAATGTGTTGATCTATTAAATAATGGTGTGAATGGATAATATGAAAGATTAGATCTGTTGAGTAATGTTGCATTGGGTTAATATTTGATGCAGTCCTCCTTCAAACTACAAAAACTTGGTTTCGACAGTCCTCCCTCAAATGCCTTGGGTGAGACTTGATCTGCCTGTAGGTGTTACTGGACAGGGTCAAACCTGTCTAGGCCAATGCTCAAGGAGATCATTGTGTTTTGGGTTTTGACACCGAGCGAACCCCTATAGACTAACATTGTATCAACAAATGGTTTCATTTTCTGGACCTGAGTAAGAAGGGGAAGGAGGAAATGTTGTGGCATCTGACGAGACCATAAATCCAATATTGGTTTTCCCAAAATGCATGGGAGTTTGCTGACAAAGAGAACCAAAACCCTGGGGTAACAACGCAGAAGTAGCTAGAGAGGTACCTGTATTCTGATCTACACAAATGTTTTTTTTCTAAATTCTTGATCATCTTGTATGAGTGGTTGGTGCAATTGACCTATCGCAAGACAAATTTCCAAGGAGGTGGACCAACTTCCAGGACCCCAGAGGTGATCCAGGAGTTGCAAGAGGTAGATAAAAAAGCATCAATGGTTGTTGAAGTATGGCTTGACATCATATTGAAAAGCTACATTACTGAGTTCATGATCGACATAGTCAAATCTTACAGTGATGCAAAGAGGGAGTTATTCAAAGGACCCATAGGTAGGATTCTTTTATCTTTACAATTGTCCATTAACGTGGTCATCTATGGAAAAGGTATATTGAAGATAGACCTTGGGTAGTAGAGCCCTGGTGTGGGGAGGCTGTGGGTACCATGGAGATGAGGGGGGGATGAATGGAATGATACGGGGTATATGGGTGCAAGTTACGATGAGATTGTGAGGGAAGCCAAGGAAGAGCGTGGTATTCTACAAACTAGAGTAAGGTTTCGACAAGAGAAGAGGCTGAGGATAGGAGAGAGTCTTGTTGGAATCAAAGCAAGAGGCTATGAGAGAAGACCACAAGGGACAAAGCAACCTTACAGCAATGATGAGAATGACTAGGCTATGCCTGACCTAGAGGAAAGATCAACTGCTAGAAACAATGTACCCACACCTCCATGCACTATGCCACACTCAGGAAGAAGCACGAGTTCAACACCAACTTGTCCAATGTGTCAGCAACACTCTAATAATAGAGGATCAATGACCCTAGGAAGAAGGACTAGGATGGTAGGAGACGATGTTAAGTTACCTATGGTTCATGAAAATGAGACAGAGGATCCTGAACAATATGGGTTTCTGTGTGAAGCAGTCTCAACATTAAAGAAAGTTCCAGATGATGGTAATAATAAGGGTCAGTTGGAAACAATACTTCAGGGTCATGCACTTGAATGGTTTATGAAATTTGTACAAGTTCCCATGGGAAATCCTGCAAAGACTGTGGATGAGATCAGAGAGGGATTGATTGAAGAGTTTAAAAAGCCTAAATATGAGGTGCAATACATCATAGAGTTGAAAGAGATTAAGCAGTATCCAAATGAGACTATTTGGGATTTCAATCAGTGATTCAAGACTTTTATTACAAGATTCATCTTTGACATGAGCGATGTGAAACATAAGGAATGGTTCATCACAACATTTGTCCTACATATCAAAATGCCTTTGATACAACAAAATATTGTGATAGAGAGTGAAGCTCTGGAGATCATGATGAAGTTGGAGGCTTCACCTGTCGGGGAGAATGGTGTTGGTATGAATCAAATCCAGTCTCAATTAGAGAATCTGACGATCTAATTGCAAGACATTAAGAAAGGGAAAGAGCAGGGTGAAGAAATAAGGTGTACTCGATGTCATGTAGAAGGAAATAAAAAATATCAGTGCTCGTATTTCTGAAACTATTTGTTGTCGGGAGCTCCAAATACATTGAGTTATGGTAGTATTCCTTGGTGCCGCATCTTCGAACTTTATGGGCATCGACATGAAGATTTTGGGTATATGTAGAAGATGGTCACAAATTCGATAAATTTGTATTGAATTTTTTGTCAATCGGTTGGGCATGAAGATAAGGACTGTCGAGCATATGAATTGCTCCAAAACAAGACAATGGATGCATACTATGTGAAGGGAGAATATAAGAAAATGGTGCAGCAGCCATAGGTGGTGTAGCCACCACTACAATGATAGTTCGTTCCATAGCCGAAACCACAGCTGGAGTTTGTGCCACAACCATAGTTTGTCCCACAATAGTAGCAGCACAATCAGATACAGTATGCTCCATAGAAGTCGCAGTATATCAAACCGCAGTAGTATGTCCAGTAGCAGTTGAATCCACCGTAGTTCAATCAGCCACAATAAAAATTAAACCAACCACAGTACTAACAACAAGGAGGATTCCACGGAGGATTCTGAGGAGGGTGAAGTGGAGGTTTTGGTTGAGGAGGAGGATGAGGTCATAGACCGGTCCAATGCTATAATTGTGGAGTGTTGGGACATTATTAGAAATATTTCCTCCAATTCCAAGAACAATGTATGTATTGTAACACTACGGATCACACTATTGAGAACTGTCCAAGGTTGATCATGAAATGGAAAGCAAGGAGCGTTCTATAGTTGCATAGCCAGGCTTAGAATCAGATCCCAAACCAGAACATGAACTAGTTATCGAATCAAAACCAAAACCAAAATGCAAACCAGAATGTGAATCAGTTAATGAATCAGTTATTGAACGATCTCGGCAGAACCCAGAGTTCAATCGACTTATGATGTTGTTGTAATCACTCGCAAAGGTACAAATACAGGAGATGATGGATCGATTCCACAAATTTGATTGGTGGGGAAGAAGGTGTCATTTGATATTGATTTTGAGCGGGATACATTCTTCAAGGCATGCAATGTGATAAGAATAAATCTGGGTAAGTTACATGTTTATGAAATGCCACCTGTTTTTTATTCCACTATGGTAGCAAGACCATCGCGGTAGTATGGTACCTTGAAAAATGTATTTGAGATTTGTATTTCATTAGCAAAAGACACTGATGCACTCGTTGATCTTGTGAGTCTATTACATCGGCCAGCAAAAGGGCAGGGGGGATCCGTTCTGAACTCCCTATAGAAGAGGAAAATTAGGAAAGAGATGAGGATGAATATTCATATTGGGGATTACAAGGTAGATTTAGTTATTCTGGATCGAGGCTCAGACGTCAAAATTCTAATGAAGAAAACATGGCAGAAGATGGGGTTCCGCCACTGAGTTGGTCTCCTGTGCAGCTACGAATGGCTAATAAGGCTAGAGTAATGCCGATTGGGCGAGTTCCGCATCTAGAAGTGGAAGTTGAAGGGATGAATACTTATGCATACTTTGTCATTATTGAGGTTGTTGATGGTGGAGGTTCATATCCTGCATTGTTGGGGATTGGATGGGCCAATGATAGTTTGGCAGTGATCAACTTTAAGAAGAGCATGATGAGTTTTGAGAACCGCGAAATTAGAGTTACCGCCCCAATGGATCCAAATGAAGGAATAAGGTATGTTGAACCAATTAAATATGAAGTTCCAGGGGGTTGGGATCACATGTTTGACATCTTAGAAGATTATATCCACCCCACCGTGGATGGATAGTTGGGCTAGCAGAGTTCTATCTCTGTCTCGTCATACTCTGATGATGCTTCATAGAACTAGAAGAATCGAATGCATGAGGTATCGATTCGGAAGTGTATCTTGATTACCCAGTCGGTGTGCCGAGTCACAACTGAAACTACTGACTTACCAGCATACAAAGGACTTCCTAAGTTGTCTGCGTTCCTTGGTGAATTCGAAGAGAAATTGTCAGAACCACAGTGCTTGCTGGAATTGGATGAAGCATTAAAGGCTACTCTAGCACGTTGGTGGATGAAAGATAAGAATTCGATCAGTGGGTGGTCACGGTGTCAGATATTGATGACAGTTCTCTATGGTAATGTACAAGAGTACCACACCGGAAGGTCTGATGGGCAGAATGACCCTCGCAGTCATTTCATCGGTTGTCAGAACTTGTGGTCATCGCAACCAAAGGATGAATGGGTCCATGATTTGTTCCACACGTTGGATGATATGTCTTATTCATGGCATGTATCAACCAAGTTGCGCACAGAGATAACTACTTGGGAAGATTTGTTGACTTTCTTCAATCACACCTTCAGTTTTCACGAATACCAATCATGAATCATCCATTGAAAATTTGGAATTTCAACATTGGAATATAGGAGAATCCAAAGTTTATGAATATTGGGGAATATTGAGATGAAGAAACTATGGAAAAGATCACTGATATGTTGCATGAATTCCAAGATTTGTTTCCTACAAAGTTTTCTAAGATGAAGGGGATATTGGGATATTTGGGAGAGATGAAGATCCCTCTGAAACCAAATGTGAATCATGTGAAGAAGCGGTTGTATCGCTTGAATCCATGATACAAGGAAAGATTTATTGTTGAGATCGAGAGAATGTTCAATGCTGGGATAATAGAGAAAGTTGAGGAATCAGAATGGATCAGTCCCATGGTGGTCCAAATTAAGAAGATAGGTGAGGATTGAATTTGTGTTGACCTAGGAAAATTGAATGATGCGTGTCTACATGATCTATTTTCGACACCATTTAATCATGAAATGCTAGAAGGAGTGGGCGGTCAGGAAATTTATTCATTCATGGATGAAATCTCTAGCTATCACCAAATCAAGATCTCGAAAGAGGATCACCATAAGAAAACCTTTGTTACTGAGTGGGGATGTTTTTAGTACACCGTGATTGCATTTGGGCCAAAGAATGCCCCTGCGATATTCTCTAGGATTGTTGTCGTTCCATGCAAATATTTTTCTCAAAAAAATTTGGCAGTTTATATGGATGACTAGATGGTTTGTGGATTGATCAGGGACCATCTAGAGAACCTATGGCTTATGTTGGAGCGATGTCAATCGCATTAGATCGCATTGAATTTGAAAAAGTGCACTTTATGTGCATCTTTTGGGATGTTGTTAGGACATATTGTTTGCAAGAAAGGATTGTTGGTTGATCCAGCCAAGATTGCGCTAATTTTGAGCTTGCCACCACCTACAAATGTGAAACAACTTAGAGAGACGTTGGGCCACACGGGGTATTACCATAAGTTCATAATAGTTTATGTCATGATTACAGCACCTATGGAGAAGTTTCTCAATAAGGATGTTGTATTTATATGGAGGTAGGAGTGTCAGGGAAGTTTTCTTAAAGGAGAAGATGGCTTCCACACCAATACTGGTTTTTCTAGATTAGACAAAGGAGTTCCATGCTCATGTTGATGCATCATCAATCGCACTAGGGGTAGTGTTGACACAACCTGGAAAAGGAGATCTTGATCACCCGATTTCACTTTCTAGTCAGAAGCTATCGTCTGCAAAGAAGAATTATACCACGATGGAGAGGGAAGGATTGGCAATGGTCTATGCATTGCAGAAGTTTCGCCATTACCTATTGGGCGGTCATTTCAATATGTTTACAGATCACTCTGCATTAAAATACCTAGTCAATAAGTCTGTGTTGGGGGGGGGAGATATGTCATTGGCTACTTATTTTTCAAGAATTTGATTCTAAGATAATTTTGAAGCCAGGTCCCTTGAATGTGGGATCTAATCACTTGCCTTGAATAGAGACAGGAGAAGAACCAACAAACATTGAATATGGGTTACTGGATGCACAACTATTCAGGGTTGGAATGGTTGACAATTACTATGAGCAAATAGTTCAGTTTTTGGAGACAATAAAAACACCAGAAGGGCTTACTATAAGTCACAAGAAGCAATTAGTTGATAAAGCAGCGGATTTTCAGTTGATTGTTGGAAATATTTATAAGGTGGGAGCAGATGAGATCTTGCAGAGATGTGTCCTACCACATTAATAAGGGAATATCTTGGCAGAATAACATGCTGGAGTTATAGGTGGACACTACAGAGGTCGTGTTATAGCTAGTAAGGTGATCCATGTAGGTCTTTGGTGGATAACTCTCAATAATGACACGGTCGACTATGCAAGGATTTGGGATGTTTGTCAGAGGATCGAAAAGCCATCAAGGAGAGATGAGATTCCCTTAGTACCTTAGCTGATGCTGCAACCATTTGATAAATGGGTTGTGTACTTTGTGGGGCCAATCAACCCTCCTGGGAAGAGGACTGGTGCGCGGTATATCATTACAACAACAGATTATCTGACAAGATGGGAGGAGGCCACACTAGTGGTAGATTGCACCATTGTGAAAACAACGTGGTTCCCATTTTAAAACATTCTCACTTGGTTTGGGTGTCCAAATATATTGATGAGTGATCAGAGGAGACACTTCATTAATCGCACTATCACTGCATTGACGGAGGAGCTTCAGATACAACATAAGAAGAGTACCCCGTACCATCCACAAGCGAATGGGACACTTGATTCCTTTAGTAAAGTGTTGGAGAATACACTTATGAAGGTATGTAATGCAAATTATGATGACTGGGATTTGAAGATTCCATTGGTGCTATGGGTGTATTGCACCACTTGCAAAAGATTTTCATGACAAACACCATTTAAGTTGGTGTATGGGAAGGAGGCAATTATTCCAAAGGAGTACATTGTTCCAAGTTTGTGCACTTGCCTCGTGAACTCAAGGTGTTCTAAGGTCTTTAAGAGACCTTACACTTTGCTTTCCATAAGGAAGCCATCCTCCCTCCTCTGATCAAACTCTCATATCTGTAATTGTTCAGTCTTCTTCATCCATACTTGCTTCTTGGCATCTATACTTTCAGTATTTGTTCCTTCATCTGTATTTGGTTTCCTTGATGAGATGTATAGGAAACTTCTCATGAGTTGTTTCTATGTACTCCAACAATTTTGAGCTTTGTGCCCAAGGCCACTGCAACTATAACACCTCATCGTACATCAATGTGTTGTAATGTGACCAAAATGGTTACATGTCCAGCACTTGATCACGTTGTTGGAACTTCCAACACTTATTTGATCAAATTCATTTCTCCATTCCTGGGAGTGTCCCTTATTGTGGGTGTTTGTCTTCTGATTTTCAAATATTCATGTTGTTGTGTATGAAGAACTCCTCCATTGTTGACTTCGTTGACTTGCACATTCTTGGGATTTGTGACCAAACTCACTGCATGTGTAGCATCTCAATGTGTGACAGTTCGTAGCAATATGTCCAACTTGGTTACATGTCCAACATATAACTGGGTCATTGGGGTTTCCATCCCTTCTTCTTCCATAGAATCTACAATACATAGCCTTATGACCAAATTTAGAACAAAAATAGAAATAACCATTAAATCCACTTTCATACCTAGGAATTTGGTTCCATCTTGGATTTGTTTTTTTTATGATCTTGCTTTGAGAAATAGGCCTAACTCCTTATTGCATTCTTGAGATTCAAGGGTGTTGGATTTTTCCCCTGCAACCCAGGTTTAGCCCCCCTTTTTGGTCAGCGCAACAAATACCAAGATATTGGCTTGACTGAGTAGAGCCCATTCGACAGCACCTATGACACAGATGTCGTCTTACCCGACATATCTCTGTTTTATGGATAACTTCCAAAACCACATTTTTGCAGCTGTGCGGGAAGGTTTGTTTAGTCCTTGGCTCTGTGCCAAGGTTTCCAATGAAGACTAGGAAGGTGTTTTGGTGGTTTTCACATTATATATACTAACACAGAAGTATGATTTTCCCTTACTTATGCAAGTTCACACAATTACAAATTGAACATACATCATAGACATATTCACTACTGAAATGCAACATTAATACATTTATCCCTTTATCGCACACTAAAAAATCAATTAGTAAACACAGTAAATGTGCACTTATCTAAGCTACTCACCATTCACACATATACACAGCATGTAACATGGAAACTCATCCGGGAAAAAAACACAAGGTGCTCTTCATTTCGCATTGGCATGAGGAAATAGATGCACCTTTTGTTTGTACATAAAGCTAAAGAATTTGTTCAAGATCTTGTCTTATAGCTCTACATACTTCCTCTCCCTCTCATGCTCTTGAATCTTGTATATATTTATCACTCTAATCTACTCTTACTCAGCGATTCGTACAAATCCTGGATTGACTCAGCCTTCCCTATCTGTCTGCGCACTCATCTGCAAAACCACTACTCTGATGCACTCAAGGATCCAAAGTCATTAACTAAAACCATCTACCTTTATTCTAGCTTAAGCGACTTTTCCAATATTCTAGGTACTTACTCAAAACTGATGTATCGACTAATCAGCTCAAAACCATCTAAGCAAGAGATAGTTAACTGCTAACTGGCTAACCGGCTAATAACTTGGGTTCCTTATTTTATAGACAATTTACAGAATCAATATAACTCCCATACATTCTTGTTACAAACTCAATACTGATTCAATATAGACTCTAACAAACTCAGCTCTAATCGCTATCCCAATCGGCTTGTTACCTTTAGCCAACAGGCTCTCTTTCCTATTCTAGCAATACATGACCAGGAACTAACTTACAAAAATGCGCTATCATCATGACTTCAAAAATTACTTTATGTGTGTGGTTTTGGTTGGCTCCAACCAAGCTCATACCCATGATCGCTAAGGGTAGTTGATTTCTCAACATCATGCCTTACTTTCACTTTCTGGACGTTAACTTATATACATGCTTGCTTCTATGAATATTTTTCCATGTCATCACATCTCTTACTTTGTCCTTTCGTCGTAGCTTAAAAAACTAGTGCATCTTCCTCATCCCACGCCTTCACTTTACCTTTATCCTTATCTTTATTCTTTTGTTGCAGCATCTTTATCCTTGTCTTTAATCATGTTTCTCATGTCACAGGTCCTTCCTCTTCTTCCTTATACTCTTCTTTCCTTAATTAGGAATAATTCTACATGAATTATTCCCTTCTGTCCCGAGGCCGAATAGGCTCTCAACACTCACATGTGACTCATCTCAAGCTACTACACCATAAACTAACTTGCATGAATTTTGGTTTGAAAATCCTCCACAATTTTCAGCAACTTGTCTTTTTCGGCGCACACTTCCTCTTCTATCTTCTGCATGTGCCCCACTAGGCAAGAACTGACGTGTTCTGGCATGTTTCTTTTTACTAAGATTGCTACCTCACGCACCTTCTAGTGCACAGGTTGAATCCACCCTTCTTCTGCTTGCAACTCCTCTATCTTTTCCTCGCGCTGTTTTTGTTGTGCACGCAATGCAGTAGTTTTTTGTTGTAGCCTACACATTTCTGTTGTTTTGACCTTTTTCTGATCCAGGGGAAGCTACTTTATCACAATTTTTATCTGCACGATATTTTCTTCGACCGCAGTGAGCTCATTTGCAATCCTCTATGATTTCTCATCATCCAGTAAAGTCTCACAAGTTTGGGAGACTTCGTCAACATCCCTAGCACATATCTGGGGAAATGAAATCTGATGGAAATAGTACAAGTGATTCTAATCAATATTTTCATGTCTTACATGAAGTTGAAATGTTGAATCTTATTGCGGAGGGTGGTGTCTTGGTTACGAGAAAAAAGTTGTTGTTAGACAAGAGCATGGAGCTTGGTGAGATGCACAGACCCAATTTTGAAACTGTAGATGTAAAAGGCATCCCTTTTATGAAAGTAAAAGAAGAAATCCTCCTATATGTGAGAAATCTATTAGTTTCTATCGGTTTTAGCAATGACAACATTCTAAAGAATACATCCCAACCTATATATCCTCAGTATTTTTATTGGCTTGAAGACTATTATAATGATGCACAAGAAAATAATCTATCCATGAAAACCATCAATGGAATTTAGGGATTTGAGAAATCCCAGTTGTATTTGGATGTGGTGAATAAGAAGTTGTTAATTGATTTCTTAAATGAAATCTAGGGGAAAATAGTTGAATCCATTCTTGGACACCTCAACCTAGATATAGCCTACAAAATTAACTTGTCCACATATGTCAACTGGCAAAAAACTACTTCAGTAAGTGTGGGATGAGATTCCCAGTTCTCTTGAGGTAGATTGTAAAATTCTAGAAGACGTGGAGGATTTAATCAATAAAGACATGTCTATTGAAGCTCCTTGAGCACCAGAAAACGACGATATTGAGAAAATCAGGTTTAAAGTGGAACATCTAATCTTTGATCATCTTCTTGAAGAACTTGTTTTTTCCCTTCTTTCTCGATAAAATTCAACATGCAATGTATTGTAGAAGAGAATAAGTGTACGTATTCTAGGGATCTTAGATATGGTAGACTCAAATAACTCCTTTGGATATACATTTGTATTCTGTCAATGGTCATGGATAGAGGGGAAGATGACAAACAATCGGATCAATATGTGTATATAAAAGAAATGTAATTGAATACAACTATATATTTCTAATCAACAAAACAAGATTATTAGTATGTTCATTGTGATCATCTTTCTCTATTCTCTTAAGCGTGAATTATTTCCTTTAGATTTTATTTGATGCTTTCAAAATTGTCAAGAAGTACCAAAGATTCATCACTTGTAAAAAAATCACTTGTATCATTTTCTAAATTTTAATAAAATGCCAGTGAATTTGTTCTTGTTAGTTTGGTGTTACCCTAAGGGGTTTGATCTTCCTAAACTTTAAGGACTGGATCATCAACAAGTTCCACATTGATTACTTTCCTTGTATTAGGTTCATATAATGGAATTCCTTTGATAAATCCTTGGCTCACCTTATTATATAGAAGACAACCTAAGGCTCTAATTTCCATGACATATAAAGAATGGGCTAGAAGACAACCCTTAGAGATGAATACAAACAATACAATTCCTTTTGTTTTGAATCTATTAATGCATAAAACTTTAACAAAAGAGAGTTCTGAAAATATTAATGAAGGAGTTAATATTACATGTAACTTATTTTTGTCCTCCGTTATTTTCATTATTGTCTTTAAGCCATTTTGAGCTTGGTTTTCCCATGGAGTAGAGCCACCTGGGATTTAGGGTGAGGCATCAAAACATAGTCACAAATTTTATGGATGAGTGTGGTAATAGGAGCATTTGTTTCATAGGGTAATTTCCTTCATTGATTGGTTCATGATTTTGGCCCCCACCAAATAAGAGCAAAATCATTACAAGAATAAATTTATGTACCTTCTATGTTGGCTTCCCTAACTATTTAAAATAGAGTTATTGACAGTTTAGTTCAGCTGGATATATTTCATGTTACAGATGTTATGTTCCTTATGGTACTGAAAATGGTGCTCAGAACTAATATACAGCTACCCAAATTCACCTCAGATTGAAGGAAATATATGTCACTTAAGGATGAGTTTCATGCTCAGAACTTGAAATTCCTCTTTTTGGTGCAGTTAGAAGGTTGGGATAGGCCCAATTTTGACTCAACATGCATAGAATGTTAGCCCTATTTTTTACTCAACATGCACAAAAACCCTCCTTGTCACTTATTGTTTTTTATTTTTGAATATTGGATTTGATGCTATCATTTATGTACTTTGATAGGATGTTACTATATTTTTATTTATGATGGTTACAAAATATGGAAGAGTGTAAAAATATAGAGGTGCTTCATCACCTACATGCTAAACGTAATTTCAACATATATTATAGGAAATGACATGTGTTAATTACAATAGAGAAACTAGAATACTCTCCATATTTAAGCAAAGAATGTTGAACATGATGACTAAAGACTACATAGAGCATACTTTAGAGGAAATCTAGGATGAAAAGTGATAAAGAAAAAAATGTGAAATCTTGTTTAGGTTGTAGGTAAAGGACAGAGAACGCCCAGTGATGATGGAAATATTGTTCGATGTGGAAGGGATTATGAATAACATGACAATCATGAATACAAATCTTCAACCAAAGATATAGAAGAATTGGGAGATTTCATAAACTAGGTTTGGGGGGGG
>LPNX010411281.1:922615-954677 GCA_001517045.1 Pseudotsuga menziesii
CATATTAAGTAGGATGCACCAGTCGCATTATTCATTCAAAGTTCCATATACACCATCTATTCAATGCATTGAGAGTAATATGGTGTGTCTAAAATCTAATAGGTGGACAATCTTCAAGAGAAAAGAAAAAAATTTCTTCAGTTGTTTCCTTTTAAATGGAATTAACATAAATTATTACATACTTCTACAATACAGGGGATTAAAGGAAGAATAGTACATTGTTATGGTGTTCCATTCCCATGAATGGTAGAAGATGGTGCTTCTCCCCTTGTCCTACAACCAACTACCATATATATTGGGCTCACAACAACTACACATGATCAACAACCAATAAAGTATTAAAAATAAACTGATAGGGAAACTAGGGAAGCATTAATAGGGTTTATGTCAAGGAGTAGTATCAATGGTCCCTGAAAAGATATGTTCAATTCCTTGGATTGGATTATCCATAGCAATGTATTGTTGTACCTATTAAAACATTCAAACACCGCAAATTAAAAAAAAAGGTCAATATTCAATTATATTATCATGAACACATGCACCTTTTTATTCTACAAAACTCACCTGGAGCAATGCAAGATGCATTGTTGTATTTAGAATGCCCTAGCTTATTGAGGTATTGGAACTAATATGGTTCATATTCGGATGGATGAATGCTCAGATTGACATCCAACCTGTTATTTTGTTTTTCTTTTTAGGACTAAGGAATCTCTTCTTCCTTTTCAAATATTACCCATATGCACCCAATTGAACGGTGAAGTCATAGTCCAATATGTGAAGGTTGATGGCCTCATCCAAAAATTTTCTAACAAGACCAATCATTTGTTCAGTTTTTCTCAAAGTTTCAGGAGGACTATTTTGAATCAACTCAAATAATCCATACAACTCTTCTCTAGCTAATTGGAGTGCATCAGCATCATTATCAACATTGTTAGTAGCCATAACAATATTTTCAACATCAATATCATGGCTTGGTTCATCTATATCTATCTGAGGAGGTGCATTGAATGAACAAGGTGTTGCATCATCATCCAATAATATATTTGAATCCCTTGAGTATAAATACAACCAACCAACCTTTATGGTGTGCATGCAAATGTTGCCACAAATAGACCATGGGAAATCACACGGCATAAAATTTGGGTGATACCATGTGACAAGGTATCGCTTGTTGAGAGTGGTTTGACTCCTCACCAAATAAGCACAAGATATGCTCTCATGGGGGAAGAAATCACTGCCCGGGATCCTTTTAGATCTTTCAGTTGAGGTCTCAAGTTGCTTGTCTTTCCTATAATTATTCAAATGTCCTTATTTTCTCAAAATTTATTTGAACCGATAAAATGGATGAACATTTATTAAGAGTACATATACCAACCAATCCATTCTACAGGAACATTTCCTCCTTCTATCAGAAATAAACTTTGTATTCAAGTTGCAGTGGTATGACTTGACTGCATTATTTGTCTCTTGATTTATGTGCAGAAAATATCTACAAAATTTTACCCACATCCCTACAAGTAAAAAACCAAGTTATTGCATATATCCCATCTATAAGAGATACAAAAACAAAAAATACAAACAAGAGTATGCACACTTACAAATTTTATCACTGAAAACCCAGTTCTTTTGGAAATAGTCCAAGAAATTTTCCTCGTCTGCATATTTATTGAAAAATCCATCAATTGCATCAGTAACACATCATTGGAACAAAATTTCATGATATCACCCAAGTCCTTAAACATTTATTTTTCTCTTTTTGGACTATTGACCAACGGGTTCATGCTTTTTTTCCATGCCCTTCTGACATGCCAAACACATAGGATAACTTTGGAACATGTGATCTTCATGTGATATGTAATATGCTTAAATGTTACAATCATAGAGTAAATACAAGTTACATTGCAAAATAACAATATTGAAATTACGTCAGAGTTGTTATTTCGTCCAATGCATCATCACCCATGAAGATGTTGACTTTCCAGTCTGGACGAGCTTAATAACAGCTTTTCATGAGTCGATCCAACCACAGTGCAATTTCTTGATTTGTATTTTGATATTTCACATCCCATGCCACTGGCATACCACTTTGTTTCTCATCAAATGCGATAAGTGTGTATAGTTGATACTACCACACACAGAACATATTGCAGTTAAATTGATTTCATCAATCTCATTGATTGGATACAACTTAAATGAAAATGATAAATCAATCATTGAAATCACACTTACCCCATATTTGTTTGTACATAATGTAGAATCCATTGTTATTAATCATTTATGAGATAGATTAGACATTGTCTCTAACATCCATTTTGTTTGAATCCTGATTATAAATAGGACATCTCTGCCATTAGGATTTTGATAGAAAAATATCATCTTTATTCTTTTGGTACCAAATATTCACGCTCATCTTGTCTCTTTGGTGTAGCTGATATTTTCCCTTTCCCAAATGACCATAGATGATTGCGACATCTTTCCTGGAAAAGAAAAAATCCTTATCCTGATCTTCTGCATCCATGTCAACATGTTTTTTTATGTGCATTTTACACACCGAATCAACTAGAACATCAAAATATAAATTACTTTCCACAAAGGAAATGAAATCCCTTGAAATTCTTGGCTCATACATGGATCTAGGCTCACCCGAAGTGTCATGTCTTCTATGACAAGGTGGTCCTTGTGCATCGTTATGTTCATAATTGTTATAAGTTAATATTGCTATCTCAATATTATTAAACATTAACAATAAAATGGCACTGACAACCTATTTTTTTCGCAAATGAATTCACCCTTTGTTTCGTTGTTTTTTGTCCCCTTTTATCGTTCAGGAAATATGAACAAGTATGTCTACATAATAAAAAAAATTGAGATATTAGTACACATAATAAGCAATAAATGTACTATGATTACATACTTCCAAACAATAAAATAAAAATTACACTCCATAATGCAAGGGTGTGGTATTCATGTTTTTGGGGGATTTTCTTTGGCTACGATTGAAATCGCAAGGAGCATCGAGATTCATTTATTCCCCTTTAATAAATTAGGGAACTCGATGTGATGGTATTTTGGCAACCCGGTCAGTGGTTCCATTTCTTCGATGAATTTCAAACCACATTATATATTTACAATAAAAATGGTTTTGTCTTTGGGATCTTGCACCTCTAGGATCATGATAGTCTCCCATATGATCCTCCTTCCCATTTTGTATCAAACTCTACAAAAAATGTACACAGACACTTTAGATAAGAAGGAAAAAATAATGCTTATTGTCCTTTGACTACAAAAAAACAAACACCAACCTTTATGAATGAAAAAATTAGTAGAGATATTCCTATAGGGAGTGGATTGGTTAAGTTCATTTATCTAAGCTAGTATGCTTACAATTAATTTTTTTGTGCTTTCGATTCATAGTCAAGTTCTTTGGCTAGTGTTGCAAAATGAGATACTCATCATGTTGAAATTATTTAAGGCAACACAAACACACACTTGTTTTCATTTCAAAGTGAAGTTCATTGGATTTAAATGTCAGGGATGAGGGTGTCTATGATTTCAAAAAAAAAAATTGACACCTCATTTGCTAACCACGATGCAATGAAATTGTGTTATGACAATATATTGCAGTAGAGAGGTGGCCTTAGAGAACTAACCTTGTCTGCCCTTGTAAAGGCCCAAGGACACAATCCCCTAATTAGAGGAGAAAAAAACAAGATAGAGGTATTTATCACTTCTAGAAGTGAAATACCCCAGAATGCAGAACATGTACAGAAAAAATATGAGTGTGAAAAATTTCTTCAAATATTATGAATGTGCCCTATACTCTGTGTGAACAATGGCCTGTTGGAGCACATGTTTTGCAACATACCACATGCTGGGGCATGATAGACTGAACTTGTTCAACTTGCATTTCAATTCAAATAAAAAACCACGGTAAAAGAAAATCCTAGATTCTACTTACATTTCAGTTCAAAATAGGATCAGGACAACTACACTATAAATTAATTACAAATGGTTTTTATATAGTAGTTCTAGTTGAATTGAATCTGGATATTACCACTTCTCCAATCTAATAGTTAATTCATAATGGACACTTATATATTTTACTATTGTGCATCTCACAAGCATAGATAACATGTTCCTACAGTAGAGCGCTGGTCTTTGAAAGAAATTCCCATCCACCTCAAAATTAATTTTGTATGTAACTTCAAGTTTATCAAGATTTCCAAATTTATTCCATATGCAACTTCTATTTTATCCATATTTTCCAAAATTTTGGAGTACCTCTAAGACCATAGGTGAGCCATGGTCAGGGGTAATCTACAAGTTGGATTGGAAATATCACATTATACACAAGTTTTATGTAAGCACATGTATAACTCAAGCTTTAGCATGGTCCTTTGAAATATACATCCTATACAAAAGTTTACCACAACCACATGGATAACTCAAGATTTAGGATGGCCCATTGAATTATCTGTCTTATATCATACATGCAATGAAACATGTTGAACTGAATAATTGGATCAGAAACCAAAAGTGCATAGTATGTATGGTTACATATGAGTTATAAATAGAAATATTTCTAATTCCCTTACTGCTTAACATTGTAATCTGAGTAAAATAAAATAAAACAACGGCATAATCAATTATTTGACACCCTTTCAAATTAAGAGCACCAGAACTACAGAAACGATTCATTCTAAATTTACTTATGAGTTAACAAACACAATCAGAACAACATATATGATAGGGTATGCAAACATGTTATTGTAGAATACTTGCATCCATATGTAGTTACATGCAAGAAGCCTACATAAGATTATTAATTCCTAGCACTTACAATAGAATGAATCGGTTGACATTTGGTCAATTGATTGTGAAAAATGAAAGCATATTAATGAGTTGTTCCGGTTTTAATTGTTGGAGAAAACTCTGCTGGCAATAGAAATTATGAACAACTTGCACATTAAAACTCTCAAATTGAAACGAAACATACAACAATTCAAACCAGCAATAAATCCACTGTCAAATATCTACAAGATAATATATTTTTGTTTTAAGATCATTAAAGGGATTGTGTAAATTAATTGACCAGAAATTAATGACTAAAATTAAAAATTCCAAGGATTAACAATAAGCCATTGTGGCTAATCTTTTGTGCTTATTCAATACATGTATGGGATGAGATGGATAGTATGATGGGGGTTAGAGGAGTTTGGAAAGGGGGTGGCAATAATAGGACGTTTTAACCCCTAACAAATGAAGCTAGAGATAAAATCATTTAAAGCCCTTTCCATGGTGGTAGCCTTGTCATGTGACTTGCTAAGAATGTAAGCTTATTTGAGAGCTTAATGTTACTGTTGATATCCTTTCCAAAAAATGTATACAACTTAAGGCTAGAGTTTGGTCAGTGATGGAATCAAAGGATTGAAAAGTATGCCATGTGGCTTTCTAGGAATGCATAATTATTTGAGCACAAATTAATTCCCTCTTTGCAATTTGTTGGTCAAAGAAGATGTATATTTTTCAATTACAAGTCACCAAAGTCAGTGTCCATAGATCTCATTTTCATGAGTCTCTTGATAAATCTAGGGAATGGGGTTATTTTGATGGGGTGGGGCTATTTGTGGAAAGGGGCCCAAATAAGTATGTTGGGATTCTAACTCTGAACTACTTTTAACCCTATCCACTTAGAAAGGGACATTCAAACTTCAAATTTTTGGTGACTTAATATTAGTCCTAAATAAGATAGAAGGGGAGATTTGAAATGGGAAGTTTGTTCTCAACTATTTTGAGGAGGTAAATCAAATCAAATAATTTTAATTACATAACCTTTTCTCATGTCTACAAAGAGATTAATGCTACTATTGATAGTCTTTCCAAAAAAAATTACAGCCTGAGGTTGGAGTTTGGTCAGTGCTGGAATCAAAGGATGGACAAGTATTTGAACACATCAAACCAGTCTAGTGATTATGCATCCCTTCAGCTGAAGGTGCATATCTTTCCAAAGGTATTGATCCTCTAAATTCTTGTTTCCAACTATTTTTGGCATTTATGTAGTGTTGAAAACATTATATTAGGGATTGTTTTCTTGAACAGTTTTTATGTAATCTATATACACTTCTATCTTTGGAAAAGGATAGGTCCATGATTGCGTGTTGAGTCGGGATTTTATTGAGTTGTTGTTATTGAAAGGATGACGGTTCGAGGACGCGAAAGCAGGGGAGGCATCAAAGGCGTGAATCCTCCAATGATTGGTCGATCAGCGCTATCAAGATAGCAGGGTTGTTTTCACTGGACACGAGAACGTAGTTCGCAGGGGAGGATGCACGGGATCGACAGGGGTGTTTGGGTGGTGCAGTAGTTTGTAAAGAAGCTTTGGAAAACATCTACTTACCACGGGACATGTGGAGATTATCTACTTACCACGGAGGGAGTAGTTTGCATGCAATCAAGGACGCAAGAGTTCGCAAGGGCCAAGATACGGAGTAGTTCACAAGGGAGGGATACAAGGTTTCGAGGTGGGATGGGGAAGTTCGACATTCAAAACATGAATTAACTACGCCCTCGACGTTGAAGTGGGTGATTGGAATCTCTAGCGATGGGGATCTTATTCTGTCAGCACTCAACAGTGGTGGGGTCCTGTAGGGCTGGCACCCGAGTAGGATAGATACAGAGATGTAATGTAGTGATGGGGGTTTGGAAAATGGCATCAGGCATCTCTCGATGGCACACAATGGGGCTCAGTTCAAATGGTCAAGATATTATCCCATTCCCAAGATGTTGATTGCATCCTAGAAACGGATGAAGGGCCAACTGAATGTCTCCTACGTAGCCCAACACTAAGCTAAGGTTGTCCATAAATTTTTGAAATCTCCTTTAAGAACTATTGCAATAACATCTCATCAAGTGTTTTCCATTTGTGCATGTGTCCCAAAGAGGGATATTTAGTGTTTTAGTAAACAATACCATCATAGAAGTCAAGAAAATGTGATCCTTGATATTGATTTTTCAACAATAGAATTTTTGCTACTTTGAAACTATGAACTTTTTTTTTAAACAGGATTCCAGGTTACTTTTCTAAAACTACTTTAACTAGCTGCCACTAGTTGTATGTTTTGCTACTGGGTGAATGGATTATATCAATGTTATTTTAGTGAAAAATGAATCTTTAGACTAAAATTTTGCAGTCTTGTATTCAAATCCTTGTTATATTACAAATAGATAATACCATATTTTTCCGTGGCCTATTATCCATATCCATTTGCAAATTACTATGTCTGTGTTTATAGATTTGCTTACTTGTTTCCTTTTTCCAATGATAATTGTCATCTAAAGTTGTAATGTTCATACTCATGCTGAGAATTAATGGCCAACAATAATGGTTCTAAAAAATTTCAATGCATGAGTTCCTCTATTGTCTAAGTTAATAACTCTATTGCAGTTAGCTTTATCACATGTTGCTTTATGGAAATGGAAAACAAGGTTAATTCTCAAATATCTATTGTATATCTATTTTAGCTTTTCTAATCACATAGAAAAATCATTGCTGAAAGGAAATGTATTATACTCTAGCACATGCGCACACCTCTTTCTTTGAAACAAATAAAAATATATATAATGGATATCTTCTTAATTTCCTTTATCGTTGTCCTTCTGATTGAGACAAAAAAATCGGTTAGGTCAATTAGTGGTGCACTTTTCATTTTCAATTTGCATACTACAATTTGTTTTTCGTGTAATGGTTCCTTGGTCCATAAGTTGTTTAAAGAAATGATATGTGAAAAAAATACCATTCCAGAATGCAAATGCTCTTTCCTATAGAAATTGCAAAGGAAGAAGTGTTTTCCTTCTGCAAATTGTCTATTTTCGATATCCTCACCAAAAAAACATTCAGCATGATTGGTGCCACTCAAAAAATGCTTTGATGTATAAAATTTTCTGAAATGGATGTATGTCAGGATGTGACATTGGATCTAATAACAATATCCCATTCAACATGGAAAAATTCCCTCTAGACATCTTCAGTAACAATGTATTAGATGCTACCTCAAATAGAAATTGATACAATGCATTCGGATCACTACTTTCACATTATTGGACCAAAAATAAAAATAAAAATAAAAATAAGACTTGAGAATAGGGTAAGCACCATATCTCAGTATATTTGATTTAATTCTCTTTTTCCTAGACACTTAGCCCAATGTAGACAATTATCTCAACTGAATTTTCCAATTGGAATGTAGACAGACAATGAAATGTCTACTATTATATTTTTTCATGTTCTTTTCTCAAAGGTTGATAATACATAACTTACAAAAAGATTGCAAATACTAATTTCCCTTTTGCCATTTCATTTCAATGAATATCCAATAGCAAGATAGCCAGGAAAGAGAAAACAATATTTCAGTAGAACCCCTCAACAAAAAAACAAGGTGGTATTCAAGATATATCCCATGCTTATGCAACAAGAATTCTACAGTGTCTTGAAAAAAAATGACTAATGTTTTATGCTTGGGCTAATTATCATAGGAACACCAAAACAAAGCATGTAGAATAGGTACTAATAGACCACACGAAGATATATAGCTAGCTAATGTGAAACTTGTTCTTTCAACATCCAACTACACACCTAGCCTAACTACCGAAAAGGTTTTATGTAAATTTCCTCGGTACTGTAAGTTTTGACAAATTTGTACAATATTAAAGTTTTCAAATTTTGTAGCTTTATAAATAATGCCTCTCTTGACTTTGATGAGCACAATTTCATTTTTCCTGAGTGCATTATCATATGTAAGCCACTTTAACTATAGGAATCATAAAGTATATATCTTGTTGTCTATCACCAAAAATAAAATAAAAACTATGGTTATCTAACTAAATGTTTTAGCCATTTAAGTTAAGTAAATATGCTCTTAAATTATCCCCCAAATTTTATTTTGAATTTTTTTATGTGTACTTATATGGTTTTCTAGTAACTTTCTCTTTTAGTTATATGGATTTGTGTCTGACAGTTTTGATGTTCTCCTTAGACGGAGTAAGGGAGGTTCCTACCAAATCCCATTGTAGAGGTTACATGCTATTTAAAAGGTAACTATTTCTAAGAGGAGGAAGTCACTCTTCTTTATGCAGCTACCAACTACATATATGTTTACATTGCTTCAATATATTGAATTGAATTTATGTGGTAATAATCTTGTACATGTGCATTTTTTTAAGCAAGTTAACAATTTCCAATCACCTCGGCAATTGTTCAAAGGCATCATGATTGACCAAAACCAATGTTCCATAGACAAAATCTCAAACATGTTTCCAAATAATAACACCATTGCTTATATATATATATATGCCTCCTAGTCATTAGCTATTGTTGAAGATTGTTCTTTGTCAATTGTAATTCTATTATACGCATTCTTGTATTTATAGAAAAGTTGTTGCTTACATTATTTTAGATAAAAACAAACATTAGAGGAAATTTGGGATCTATAATGGGCTTTATAAGAAAATGAGCCAACAATAAATTCTTGTGAGTTGGAATTTAAGAACCAATAGAATTTCAATAAAATGAGTCAACCATAATGGCTGACTTGACATATTTGTCATAAAAAAACTAGATTTTTTGTTTGTATTTTCAACATATATCCTTGTTTTTTTACTCAAATTTCGAGCGAGAGGGCTCGCTGGATGCGAAATTTAATTATGCATCCAACATGTACACACACTACATACTTTTGAGGGACCCTGCCATCCCTAAAGCAATATTTACATGAAAAAACGTGATGATGATGTCATCATCATTTTTTTTTTAGGTAATACTTTTTTTGGGGTAGAGGGGTCCATCAAAAGTATCCAATGTGGGTACTAGTCGTATGCGGAATTAAATTCGGCATCCAACGAGCCCTCCCGCTCAAAATTTGAGTTAAAAATCAAAGACATATGTTGAAACTACAAACAAAAAAGTAGCTTTTTTCTTTCTTCCTCCAAAATTAATAAATATTATTTTATTATTTTCCTTAGGAGGCCCAATTTAGACCTCAAATTTCCTCTAATGATTCATAGGTAAGGGATTGCAATCCTTTGACTAATAACATATCTTGCAAGTAGGCATCTATCTCATTCCCTACATTTATGCATTATATAGAGAAGACTTGATCCACCCAGCAATTGGCATTGTTCGTCGAGTCTAACAGGTTCAACATTGACTTTGACAAGTCTAAACCTCAACACAACCTCGACAAGTTCAGAACCTTGACATGCATCATCGACCCCAGCAATCAAAACGACTACAACATATTGTCTCTCTTTCTTCCAGTCGTTTATAACAGTTGATCTTTCAAACCGTTCCAAATTCTTGTAACTGAACGAAACAAGAAGACAACCCAAGTGTTCCCATCACTCTATATAAAAATGTATACTATTGTAATATACAAGCAGAGTATTGAGCATATTACAACAATAATGAAGTAACAGAGGCTGGTTTGAATTATTACATTTTGTATGTGTGTATATATTTTTGTGTGTGTAGTGTATTTCCTGCTTTGCTTATTATTAATATGCTTCCTCCATAATAGTTCTTGATTCATTCAATCGAATTGTTGTGCCCATCGTGTGTCTAGTATCCTAGATCATTGCTATCAAACTATATTCATATCTTGTACGTGCTTAAGTCATGTGTAGACGCTTCTATCGAGGTTATCTGACTTATGTATGTTAAAACACGCTCGCAAACTAAGTAATCCAAGCATACAATACCTTGGAATTAATATTATTTATCTACTCGCATTACTAGATCGAGGATGGCCGAAGAAATAGACAATAGACATGCAACTGACAAGACAAAGAAACTCATAGAGAAATCACTGTCTAGACAGTGAACCAAAATGTTCACCCAGTTCAATGAGATTCTCATGGGATTCACCTCAACCTCAGGAGGATCCTCAATGAGATCCAACTCCAACAAAATCATTCCATTCAAAGTGAAAAGGAATTTGTACTTACCAAATCTTGAAGGCAATATTGACATGGAATCCATAGACAATTGGGTACAACAACATAAATCCTATTACTCTGTGAATCAACTCTCAGAAGCTGAAAAGATCACCATTGCATCCTTAAAGATGTCGACCTCTGTACACTGCTAGTGGGAGAATCTATCAATAATGATGGAGAAATAACGAGACCCCATAGACACATGGGAGAAATTTATTGAGTACGTCTAGAAGGAGTTCTACCCACCCAAATACATTGAACAACAGTATAAGAAGTGGTAGCAGCTAAGGAAATGGAAATACCAGACTGTACAAATTTACACCGACGAGTTATATCGACTCATGGTGAGACTTGCCTCCAAAGAAGAAGACAATTTCTTGTTCTAAAATATGCTAGTGGATTGTCCCCATACATTCAGTAAGAGATGGAATTTCTAACTGTACGTATGCTTGCAAATGAATTCCACTATGCCTGTAAGCTTGAACCTAAACAGAAAATAAATGCATGTTTCGCGACCAAGGTGACAAGTCGAACATCTGACAAGAAGTCACCAGCCAACACCGACATGTCAATACACCCTTCTCAGCTGACCCCGCTAAATCCTAACCATGGAAAAAAGAATTCTCAAAAAGACAAAATGGAATGTAGCAAAAAAACCCCTGTCAAGAAATAGTGTTATTACCACAATTCATCATGGCATGATATGTTTGAATGCAAGGCTCGAGAGACATTTTTGGAAAAATTATCGACCTTCGAATTGTATGACAAAACCATGGTAGAAAATGACCCAAAATCATCGACCCCTTTGACATCAATGTCAACGACTGCTACAATATCCTTGACTATCGTCGACAAGGAGGAACGAGAGTGCTTGTTCCATAAACAGATATGGGCTCAAAACAATCCATTGCATATGATTGTGGATAATGGTAGCCAAAAGAACTTTTTTTCTGAGTATCTTATGAAGAAACTACTTCATATCACCACTCTACATCCTTAGCCTTATAATATTGGTTATATGAAGGATGGACAAGAACTAAGGATCACCCGACAATGCAGACTAACCTACTTCATTAATCCTTTTGAAGATGAAGTACTATGTGACGTGGCACCACTTTCCATAGTAAACTCCCTATTTGGGAAACCTTACTTGTGGGATTGACATGGGAATTATCAGTCATGGCCTCAGAAGGTGATTGTAAAAGTACGGAACCAATGGTATGACATACCATAGTGACGACCTACACCAACGGTTTTTATTGTATCTGCAAACAGATAAAGAATCTCATCAATCATTCTCACAAATTTGCATTGATCATGATTAATCCTCAACATCTCAGGAATACTGTAGCAACTAATATACTCACCAACCAGTGCAACTCTCATCAACAATAGAATATCAACAAAATTCATGATGAATACCGTAACGTATTTCAAAATCCAGACGGAGTGCCTCTACATTGCCAGGTAATACACTCCATTGAACTTGTTCCTGGTTCTTCATTACCTAACACATTTGTTTATAGAAGATCCATTATTGAGAATGAATATATTCACATACAAATTCAATATTTGATCAACAAATGTCACATCCCACCCAACTCCTCTCCTTGTGGAATTCTAGTCATCCTCATTCCAAATAAATACAAGACTTACTGTATGTGCATCATCTATCACGCTCTTAAAAAATAAATGGTAAAGAAAAGATACTCTCTTCCAAGGATAGAAAAACTCATCGACTGTATGAAAGGTGATAGGTTCTTTCCTAAGCTTGATCTCATGTAGAGATATCATCAAATTTTGATCAATCCCATCGATGTACGGAAAATTTCTTTCAAAATAAAGGAATTATTGTTTGAATGGTTAGTCATGCCTTTCATCTTAACCAATGCTCTTGTGACCTTCATGCGATATATGGACGACATTCTTCAACCTTTCATTTGGAAGTGTGTTATTTTATACCTAGAGAATATATTGATTTTCAGACACTCATGGGAAGAACATGTCCAATGGTTTCGACAAGTCCTCGACACCCTTCGACAACATCAACTCTATTTTAACATGGACAAATGCTCATTTACGATGAACAACATCAAATATTTGGGGTATGTAATCGACTCTAAAGGCATTCACGTCAATCCAAACAAGGTAAAAATCCTCAAATATTGTCCCATTCCTCAAAACATTCATGAACTAAGAATTTTTCTTGGTTTGGTGAATTTTAACGATGGTTCATACTCATATTTAGTCACATAGCCTATCCTTTTAATCATTTGACTAAGGGAAATAGGAAAAATGTCTTCAAATAGGCATCGACACAACATCAATATTTTGAGTAGCTCAAACACAAGATTTGTACTGCATAAGCACTTTTGTTACCTAGTTTTCATTATCCTTTTGAGATTGAGACGAACGCATTAGACTATGCTTTAGATGCAGTGATCACTCAGTCTAGTCACCCAGTCACTTTTCATTCTGAAACTTTCAACGACATCATCAGAAAGTATTCGGCGTATAAAAAGGAACTGTATTCCATTGTGTAAGCCCTTAATCAATGGAGACATTACATCCTTAGGAAGGAAACGGTCATCCTTACTGACCACAATCCTTTACAGTTTTCCTTGTCCCAACTGAAGTTACAAACAAATCGACAACTCAAGTGGATTAACTACCTGCAACAATTTTAGTTGGTAATTAAGTGTCATAAATCTCAAGCCAATTTCACAGTTGATTATCTATGTCGACCACCCGTTACTCCACTTTTTACAGTTATGAGTATTAAGGGCTATGACTTCGACTTCTCTGCAATTTATTGATAGCTTCAAGCTAATTCAGCATCCACTACTCACTACTTCCTGAAAGATACCTTATTATACAAGCTTGGAAATCTTTTTGTACCGACAGGTGAGCACCGAAAGAATATCATTTGGGACGTGCACTATAGCAAGAATGCATGACACTTTGGAGAATAAAATACCCTTTCCATCCTCCAAAATTAATTTTATTGGCCTTCACTTAAATACAACATCAACAGGTACATTCAATCATGTGTTCTTTGTGTTATTGCTAACCTGTCAAATCGTCGATAAGGATTGTATACACCTTTTCCTGTTCCTAGTCGACCATGGGAATCTATTTATATGGACTAATTGACGGGATATCCTACTACCAAACATGAGCATGACGTGATCTTAGTAGTAGTCAACAGATTTTCCAAGATGGTTATTCTCATTCCATGCAAGAATAATACGGTGGAACAACAGATTGCTCATCTCTTCTTCGAACATGTTTGGAAACATTATGGCCTTCTGGCGACCATCATTTCCGATAGAGATGCCAGATTTTCCAGCATATTTTGGAAGACTCTCTATCAACATCTCGACACGAGACTCTCTTTGTCGACATCTTTCCATCCTCAGACAAATGGACAGACGAAAGTTGTGAATCACTTGGTAGTACAACTACTCTGCATGTACAACCACAATCATCGTCGAACATGGGATGAAATTCTCCCATATATACAGCACAATTATAATCGTGCTCAGATCAAATCTATAGGAAAGAGTCCATTCGAGATTTGTTATGGATTTCAACCCTCAGCTCCCATTGACTTGATTAGTTCATCGACACAATCGAACAACACTGACTCTAACCGACGAGAAGTTGAAAAAGCATTGAATTTTTTAGACCAAATCTACAACATCTAGAAACAAGCACAGGAAATCTTTCAACAAGCTAATGCGAAAGCTAAGGCCCAACACGATAATAATTTTATTCCTCATTCATTTCAAATTGGGGATCATATTTGGTTTCATCTCAAGAAGGAACGCTTTACTACTCCATACAGAAAGTTGAATCCTTTGCGATATGGATTGTATAGTATCCTTAAGAAGATCGGAGAAAACATTTTTCAGCTCAACATTTCTTTATTCTTGGGTCTGCATCCAATATTTAATGTGGATCTACTTCGACCATACCATGCACCATTGTTGGAACAAAACGACTTGCAGAAAGAAGAACCTAAATACATCCATCCAAATGTTCAGGATCCTCTTCCTTATGATGCCATTGTGGGACAACACATATGCCATACAAGGATGAACACAATTCCCTTGTTTAGGTGGCTAAAATTGAACATCTCCCAGCACAAGGAAAGTGTTAATCTACTAAGGAACTCACTAACAAGTTTCCTCATATGTCCAAGAAAACAATGGGGACCATAATTTCTAAAGGAATGAGGAATGATCCACCCAACAGTTGGAATTGTTTTTCGACTTCAACAAGTCCAAACCTTGACACAACCTCAACCAGTTCAGCACCTCAACATGCATCGTTGACACCATTGATTAACATGACTATGACCGATTGTCTCTATGTCTTTTAGTCGTCTGTAACAGTTGAAATTCCACACCGTTCCAACTTCTTATAACTGAATGTAATAGGAAGACAACTCAAGAATTATTATCCCTCTATATCAACATGTATACTATCGTAATATATGAGCAGAGTATTGAGCATAATACAACAATAATGAAGTAACATAGATTGGTTCGAATTCTTGCATTTTGTGTGTGTGTAGTGTATTTCCTACTTTGCTTATTCTTAATATGATTCTACCATAATAGTGCTCGATTCATTCAATCGAACGGTTGTCCCCGTCGTGCACCTCGGTACCCGGATCAAGACTATTTGTTACCAAATTTGAAAATTTATTTATCTTGACTGTAGGAAATTTTATAATTTTGCTTTCCTATTAATTTGTTTATGCAATGGGATATGAATTGAAGGTTTTTTATACAAATAATAAATAGCTCAATACTTCTACCTTGTTTTGAGTGGATCTTGATTAATATTTCAAACTTAGCTCTTTAGCAAATCTTTGTTGGTCACTTTTGAATGTAATTTGATTTCTTCATATAAAATACTTAGATACTTCTTACTCAGATTTTCTCATGTAGTTAATATCTTGTGGTCATTATTTACCATTAAAATAAAAACACTAGTCTTTTTTTAATGTTGTTTGCATCATTCAGATCTTATTGACTTTTGTCATTTTTTTGGGTAGATATCCAAGGTGTGCATACTAAGTTCCCATAGGTAAAATCTGCAAATCCAAATCATCAACATATATCTTTAGTTCATGAGTCTATTATATACACAGTTCCAGCTGCATTTGTACACACGTCCTTAAATCGGGCCACAAACATTGGAAGTTGATTCCTTGTCCACCAGTATTATTCATAGTCGTGTTGTTGTTGCTACATCACATTCCTCCAAGATACAGGCACATCACATTCCCCAAGGATATAGGAACTAGCAACAACATATATTTGGCATCTACCACCTCCAGAAGAAAACTTGGAACAACACATGCTTCACTATGAAACGTGACAAACTTGGAAATGATGCATCTATTTTTTTGGATTCATAAAGTTTATTTTCAAACTATGACATTTTCTTTGCATACATTTATATTGATACTTCCTATATCAATTGACCATAAAAAATTTCTACTTCATTTTGTTAATGATCATTTGATATAATTCTTAAGATATGCCAAGTCCATTTTGATATCTAGTTGGATTTAACTTTGTCCCTTCAAAGTATTTGATAAAGTTCTTACTCTATATATGGTCATGATTATATATTAATAAATGTATTTGGCCATGTATCATCCACTCAACCATTACATAAGAGCTCAACGAGAGTATCATGTCACTTACAAGAATTGAACGTGGGTAGAGAGGATAACAATCATTTCTCCCAACCACCTAAGCTACATCCAATACACCAAATATTGATATATATATATGGAATTGCTTGTGTAAATATATCTAATGCTTATATATAATCTAATTTTTTTATTCATTTATGAGTTTTATAAAATATTTATTTATCGATCTACTAATATTTATATTTCTACATCTTTTAAATATTATTTTTAATTTAATTTTAAATTAAGATTTATTTATATTTTTGTTTCTTAATTGTATATCATATTTGTAAATGGTTTTACAAAACTTTAGATGGAATCCCTCACATTTTGAGCTTGGAAGAGTTTTGGAGAAGTATTTTATTATACCTGCCTCAGCAGGTATATTGTAATCGATTGCAAGTCAAACTCTTTTGACTTTGTATTAGTTGGTCTCTTTTGAGGTAGGTATAAAAAATTAAAATCTGTTTTGCAAAGTATAACGTAGGGATTTGTAAAATATTTTTTTTTATATTTTGTTAAAAAACTATTTTGTAAACAGCTTATTGGTGGATAGAAGATGATGTAAACTTTGGAATTTGGTATCTGGATTTGAGTTGACATGTGGCAACATGACATCATAATAATAAAATTTAAAAAATAAAAATTATATCCCATTGCCATCTGATATAGCAAGTGGTACCATCGGAGCCAGCAATTCTGGGCTCGTTCCCACCCAACTCCATGCGACAATTGTCATCTGGATGTTCATTACAGCAGTTGCATCAATGGCAATATGGATCTATCTGACTATACCCACATGGAAGTTGCGGAAGGTTCTCACCTGTTTGTTCCCGTGCGTCGCCTTTGGCTAGATTGTGGAGATAGCCGATAGCGGTTCTACCTGTAACAAAACTAAATTATTTCTTCTTCATTTTGACGATTGCTATTTTTCACTTCCTTCATGTTTTTTTCTTATTGCAGCCTCAGCCTCCATTGCAGCCTCGGCCTCCATTGCAGCCTGCGTTAATTAATCGATGCAATTTGTTTAGACTGCAAATGTGTAAAACTTTAATTCACAAAAGGAAGAATTAAGTCTGAGCTAAGCCGAGCTTGGCAGCGTTGCAGAGCGAGACATCCAAATCGGGGGGATTGGGGAGGGCTGCAATGGATTTAATTTTCCATTCCAAATCCGAATCAATGCGGGATACGGCCTTACGGGTTTAAGAGGCAGGTACTTAGCGGGAATCTTTCTTGAGAATGTTCTCTATCGAGCCCTGTCAGATTGTAAATGGATGACACTTCTATCCCTAACGTTTTAAGAAGGTCCTTACTTCTAGATGTAACTAAAATTATGCTACCAGAACGAAGGACATCGTTCCGTAGTGAAAATAATGCATCCACTTGATCAACATGATCTACGTCATTGAAAATAATCAGAGCCTGAGAATCGTTGAGATATATTGAAAGCTTCCTTTTCCCGTGAGGTACGTCGATTATTACACGATCCAAAGAAGTCAAGACCTTTAAGAGCTGGCTCTGCAAGAAATGTAAAGTGTTCCTACCTGCAGCTTCTTTCACATCCGAAAGAAAACAGGACCGACTGAAATGTGACCACTTGCGTTTAAAGAATTCCATTGGGACGGTCGTCTTCCCTACTCCAGCAGAACCCACAATCCCCACAATCGCGGTCTACACGCCTTGCTGCTTTTGCAATAACACTGTGTTTTCAAAATCTTGTAGCTTTTCATCCAAAGCGATTGGATATGAGGCCAAAAATTGTGTTTCTATAAACTTTTCCTCCACCAGATGCACTACCGTATCCATGAGCTCGCCTTCGTCCCTACTCATTCAAATCAAAACAAACTAAACATGAGTCATGAAATTCTTCTTACGAACAACATAATACAGACAGTGACAGTTAGAATTCTAACCCATTACATGACTCCATCTCCAGGCCACTTATATCTGCAACGCGCGAAAGAGCCTCTATCCAAACTGTATAAGAGTTGGACTCATTTCTCGAATTATTTACTAGATCGAGAAGGGCTCGACCATACACTCCATCTTCGTCGTTCCCCGTCCTGATCCGTAGATCAGAGGGCTTGACATGGTAATAAACAGGAATAATGGTTGTTCCGGATTCTAACATCAGCACGAGCTCTTCCAAGCACCATTTCGATTCAGCAAATCTTGGAGAAAAAATGGCTATATGAACAGAGGCCGTTGCAATAGCTCTTTTTATTTGAGAATTCAAGGTGTCTCTCTGGTGCATTTCCTGGTCGTCCAAACAGACTCGGAATCGATCCAAAAGAAGTCGACGCTGCAGATGGCTGGCCAATGTTTTTCTCACATTCGGCCCGTACTGAACTACAAACACATCGTAATTATAATTGTTGTTGGGTGTTGCAGCTGCGCACGGAGAGGCGAGGGAGGAGGAAATGAGTTTCTGAAGACGAGTCATTGGTGAATACACAGATTAAGAGGATGAAGGTGAAGAAAAATGGTCGGTCAGATTGGCAGGCGAAGGCTATTTGTGCATTCAGGTGCATGCCTCAAATGTTAAGAATTGGATATATAACTTTGCACCTGGTACTCCCCAAATGTTTTATCAATTTTTATTATAGGAAATATTATTCAATTCATTGTTTATTTGTTAAATTAATGCCACCGCAGCCGGATTGAAAACGCAGCTTGGAAAGTTGGAAAATTGTTGCCTTGTGTCAACTTGATTTTTTGTTATTGACAAGTCTATTAATGTACACAGCTCTAAATATAATTAATAATTTAGATCTAAGCAAATATTAAATTAATATTATTAGTCGATAATTAATAAACTATATAACATTGTTAATTAAAAATGAATAAACTATATATTAAATTTGTAATAGTTAATAAATTCAATAATTTATATTATAAAATTAATAAACTATATAACATTGTTAATTAATAATGAATAAACTATATATTAATTTTGTAATAGTTAATAAATTCAATAATTTATATTATAAAATTTACAAATTATATTATAAGCTATTATAGTCTTATAGTCTATTATTTCTCATTTCCTATTTATGCTAGTCTATAAAGAAACTTGCATATTTTTATAACATAGGTCAAGAATATTACTAGAAGTATGTAAGGAAGCTTGAATATGCTTGTTTTATGCTACATTGCAATAACCTATATCGTATTTAAATGGACATTTTTTAATTCATTTTTGTTTTAATTTCTTTCAAACTGTAATTATATTTGTTTTATCATATATTTTTATAGCAAAATTATCCTATTGCTATATATTTTCAATCTCTTCTTGGGAGACAGGTACTAAGCAACTTTGTTGCTTATTCCACTTGTTTAATTAAATAGTTAAGAATGAAAATATTTTTTTTATTAAATTTTAAAAATCTTTAATGAATTCCCTCACGGCCTTCAGCTTAAGCTTTGAAGGAGTTTTGATGAAGTATTTTATTTAATTAAATAAGTAAGGAGGCAAATCTATATTTTTTAATTTTTTGTAAATGAATTCCCTCACTGCCTTGAGCTTGAGCTTTGAAGTATTTTATTTAGTAATTTTTTTTGTAAATGAATTCCCTCATAACCTTGAGCTTGAGTTTTGTTGAAGTATTTTATTTAATTAAATAGGTAAGGAGGAAAATATATATATTTTAAATTTTTTTGTAAATTTGATTGACTCGTTGTGGCTCATATTATTTGTGAATAGAATTTACAAATAAAATTGTTTCAAGGTGTTATCCCCACGTCTTGAGCTTGAAGAAGTTCTAGAAATATTTTCAAATTTAAGTAGAGTTATTTATTTTAAGCGGTTAAAAATACAAGATTAATTTATTTTTTATTTAATTAATAATCTAAATATATTAAAGTGTAAATGTTTATAATCTATTTTTTATTGAGAAAAAAAAACATATACTACTTATTTATAGCTTATTATTAAATTTGTCATTGAACAAAATTATTTTTATATTTTATAGACTAAGCTCAAACTCATGTAATTCCCAATATTTGTAGGTGTCTACTCTAACTCCCATAGTCAATTTCATATTTGTGACAAGTTTATTTTAAATATACATTATTTCTTATTTTTAACAAAAGATTGACAAGGTTAATATTAAATATACGCCATGTATTATTTCTTATTTCTTATTTCTAACGAAAAACAAAATTGGTAAAGGGCACCCACAAGAAGCTGCTACCCAATTATGATGCAATGGGAGTGCGCAAATGGGCTAAATAAAAAATGCACATGCACTGTGTAGATGCACGCACGCACTTCTGGTTCGGACTAACGAACCTCCACGTCGGATTGTCAGCGTGGGAAATAAGAGCGTGCATGTGCCTGTGGATGCGAACACGCATTTGGACGTGAACGCATGTTGGGTGCGATAGAAAACAAGTACGCGCACACATCCCCATGTTTAAAAAAAAAGAACAAAATAGTGCGTATTGTTTTTTGCAACCCGCGAGCATGCAAGGAGGAGCCAACAACCCCAAGGAGACGAATTCGACCCCCAAGGAGCCCAACCAACTTGTGCAAATCACCTAAAATGACCCTGTAGTAAGGTAAATAGAGTAGGAATGAAATTTATTTTGTTTATTTCATTGTTTTTATTGTTTTTAAAATAAAATACAAAATTAAAAAGAAATTGCAAATCAATTGAAATGGGAAAAATTTGATATTGCAGGTACAAATTACATAACCACAATTACCAATACCAATGAACCATCCAAAAGAAATGAATGAAACAAACCAAATAGAGGACACAAACCTCGAATTAAACGAAGAAGAGAAACCCGAAGCTGAAATACATGGGGATTTAAACCAATTAAGAATTTTGAGTGACTAATTGAAGAACACGAGGGAACCCTCTCGGGTTTCCCTCGCCACATCAAGACAAACCATTATATAATCTATCAACATTGCCCATAGTGAGATAACCAGTTTGAGCGAATATAGGGCTCGAATGAGAGAGCATTCTAGCACTGGTATATCCAAAGAGGATATTAAAAACCTGAATATCACAAAAGCCCAATGGTAGAGAAAATTTACAGATCCTAGAACAGGAAAACCTCCAGATGTGAGGAAGAGGTGAGTTTGCATGGACTAGTGTAATTACCAGCCATGGAGAGAAAACTAGAGGAAGATATGGTTCATGGTATTCGACAAGCCTCCATGCAACAATGTTGAGGTCCCACAGTATTTTCTCAGGAAACTATGGGATAATTTTGTGTTAGGGTTCCATGTGAACTACTTCGACATCACCGATTTCCAGGGCATCGGTTTTGGCTCATCCCAAGATCGACCTCACGCCCACAGGAACCCACTCAGAGGACCTGTTGCACCTAGCTGGCAAGAGCCAAAATCACCTCCTCAAACCCTTGGGTTAGGTAGCAGGCTAGATGAGATCCATGAGTCCATCAGACATGCCACATGACACCTTCTTAGGAATACCAAATTTCTGTCTATGTCCTCCTAGAGTGAGCATGACCCCCCCGAGAGACACACTTCTGCATTATCTACTGGTAGTGGGAGAGGGAGATCAGATACAGGTGGTAGCCAGGTGGATCCATCTAGCTCAACAAGGCCAGTTCCACATCGTTGTTCTCATTGTGGGCATGCATGCCAGGTTCCCACGCAGGAGCACGGCACAGAGAGCTACCTACACCAGGTTAGTGATTGTTTTATTTAATGTCATAATTTCTAATAAATTTAACTTATAATCAGATGTTGAAGACTTGATTTTTTTTAATGTATAGCTATTCAGTGCCGAGTCTCCAATACATGAGTCAAAGGATGTTGGTTCCTTCAACCTTGATGGAGCCATGGAAACTACAGAGTACATCGCGACACCATACACACAGGTAGTTTTATTTCAGTAATTAAATTTAATGTTAGTAGTAATTGGATGTCAATCGTCGCATATTTATTTAAATTGTCAGCCCATATTTAGTTAATATTTACTAATTGAATCTAAATATTTTTGTGCAAATGAACAAGTGTCCACAGGATTGAGTGACCAGCCATCCCCACCAGGGATAAAGAGATCCCCTCGTGAGCAGGTATCTTGTAATAAAGTATAAATTTAATTTCAGTTTTGATGGCTTAGATTTGTATAGTTATATTTTTTATGTACTAATACACGATGACATGAATATGTATGTAGGTCTGACCAGATAGGCATGTCGGTGTCACTATCTCTCCACCAACTTCATTTTTCCCACCATATATGCCAGGTGTAGCCCCTCGCATACATGTCGCTTTCCCTTCATCTCTCCCCACCCCGTTCCATCCATCCCTTGCCTCCCACCCCCCACCACACTTCCATCCAGCTCTCCCCCCCCTCCACCCCACCCCCACCTGCCCCACCCATCCACCCTATCCCTTGCAGTTTCCCATGTTTTCATCCTCCCCCCTCCAACCACATTACACCATCCATCCACATTCACCCATCCCTCCACCTCATCCTAGACCTCATCCCCCTCCCCCATATTCCCCCACCACCCTTGTTTCCTCTTCCACGGTGGCCTGTTCCATTCTATAGCCAGTTGGACTTTATCATCATTCATCAGCACTATGACCCACTCCATTCCACGCCCTCTCCCACTGTGCCCCCTAGTGTTCTATCCAACATCAATGTGTCTACATCCTCTGCTATGCCATCCACCCTAGCATCAGAGCAGGTTGTACATCCACTACTCCACCTGCCACCCCTGAGGAGCAATCGATTGCTCCACCTACCAGCCCTCAGGACCAGCCTGTTGTGTTCATGGTGAGATTAATTAGTTTATGAAAATCTCGTTCAATACTAACGAAAATTAACATAGCAGTAAATTGTATGAGTTATCTTCTTGTTTAAATGTTGCAGGGTGGCATTGCTAAGAGACTTGGATCACGGAGGAGGGTATCCCACTCACCACTTACGGTCTCATATTAGGTGAGCTATTTAAAATTTGAAAACATAATTTTGATATTTAAATTGTGTTTTACACTTGTATAATTTCCTGTAGGAGTTGAAATTTGATTGTTTTCATTTCATAGCCCAAGGAGAAGTGGTCGAAGCAGCTAGGAAAATCGAGCTTCCTTTAGCTCAAAGAAGAGGAAGATCGATTTTGGAGTTGGACTTGGGAGCTCTGAGGGTGGGCAAGAGGATTGAGAGAGCCTCCTATGTACATTAGCCATGAGTTGCCATATTTTGTATAGGGCACGAGTTGCCATATTTTGTATATGGCACAAGTTGCCATATTTTGTATATGATTGGATATTTTTGTATATTAATATATCATTTTGTACTTCTTTACAGTAGTAGTTTACAATTGATGCACTTGCAATACTTATTGTTGACGAAGCAATACAATCCGTAATTTCATAATAAAAAGCATAAAAAAATTAACACTGTAGGTTATTTAACAAAAAAATACACAAATGCATAAAAATACAGTCTTATTCATTGTCCAAATTTCAATAGAAAGAACTTTTCTGCTTTTGGTATTTACATAGTAATTCTAACCTTTGGCCTTCTTCTCCATTTTCTATCCTTGACTAACCCTAGGATTGTCTATCAAACTAGACTGTAATACTACCTATTGGGCAGCCATAATACGCACCTAAACCATTCTATTCTAGCCTAAACCTTGCTAAAACCCTTTCCCTAGACTCCTACCTTTCCCTCTCTCTAAAGAAAGGCTTATTCCTTTCATTTCCACACTACTTGTACTCCCACTACTCTCCCTATATCTCTGACTGTAATATCCATTTTGGATAGCCCTAGAACACCACTAAATCATCCTAAGATTCCCTAACATATTCACTATAATATCCTATCCCTAATAGCCTTCTTAGCCACCTATCATATCCTAAGGTCACTTCGTTTCCTTCCTATCTTACCCACTCACTAATGCCTCACCTCAAATTTGTCCATAACCCAATTTAAAGTGGCACAAAGACACCCTAAAGGGACTGTATATAAACAATCATTCCCAGCCATACTTAAACAAATTTGACAGTGGTATATAAACATCGATAACTTGGCAAAATACTAGAAAAGTCCTGGAATTGCTTGCAAATCATTGTGTCATCAAAATCCAAGTGAATATACTTCTTATCATTCCTACTTGACTGGAAATTACATCTTGGACTGTCATAAGACATTTTACTTGACTGGAAATTTGATTTGGTTTAACAGTCCCATTGGCTTGGAAACTTGTCACTTATAAAATTGTTTATCACTGATGTTTACTTAAAAAGATTGTACCTTTATCCTGGCTAGCTAAAAATTGAAATATAGGACTATCATAATGCTAAATGCTTGGCTAGAAATACTTTTATGTCGGTTGCAAGAGAGGTTGACTTTTTACGATATGATGATAACGTCCCATCAACACCACTAACATGCTTCAACCACATGCATAATTGAAATTAAAACATCCCATAATGCTAACGTCCCATAAAAATTGTTCATCCTTGACAAATAAAAAATGAAACAAGTTCATGAATATGTGTCTTCTATAATGATCTATTGAGCACTTGCAATTTTAACGAGCTATTGTACTTGTTGCAATTTTAGTAATTTAAGGGTTAGCATGCATAACCTAGGGTTTAGAATCCATGAGGAAACCCTAACCCTAACTGAATTTTAAAGGTTAGCAAGCATAACCTGGGATTTATAATCAATGAGGAAACCCTGACATGTAATATCCTATTTCGGGAAGCCCTAATAGCCTTCTTACCCACCTATCATAGTCTAAGGTCACTTGCTTTCCTTCCTATCTTACCCACTCACTTCCTATCTTGTCATCCCTATTGATCCTTCCTTTGGTAGCGACATGTTCTCTTTGGGTGTACAATCATGGTTTGAAGGGTCATTTCGGATACCAAGTTCCTTTTATTTGATAGGATTTTCCTTAGTCATCATCTTGATGGCCTACACAAGTGCATGATGACCTATCCAAAGGTCTTCACTTAGGATATCTAACAAAATAAACACCATTAAAGTTTACTTAACAAATTCAACCAAAAATTATCTCAAATTAGCATGCATAACCAATGCTAGAATCTACCCAATCATAAAGATAATATAAGCTAAAATTCAAATCTCCACACTATAATTGTTTTCCTCGTTGGCGTTTATAAACCCTAATCATCTTTCATCATAGAAGCACATGGCATTTAAGGTAAATCTAGCTAGGGTTAGCCTTTTAGGCAAGTATAGCATGTAACTATTCATCATTTACAATAGTGTTAGCTAGGTTTTACGATAACAAAGAAATTCAATTCATAACCTAGGGTTTAATTCAATTGTAACAATTTGATAATTTGAGTATTGTTCCTAGCATTTGCACACATTGGTATTTGCATTTGTGAACATATGAAATAGTAAGTAGTTCATATTAATCCCAATAAAATTATTTCATGTATTTTCATAGCCTAGGTATAGGGCCTTTTGGTTTTTACTCAAATGATACTAACCAATCTAATGATCTATACCTAAAGAGGTCATAAAACCCTAGTTCCATCTCATAACTTATGAACCCTAGTTATAATATGCAATTTGTAGTTCATGAAACCCTAGTTGGTTTTCAATTTTCCAAGTGTATCCTAGGGCTATATGGCCATTTGGTTTCTACTTAAATGATGCTAACCAATCTAATTTGATCTTCAAATCTAAAGAGTTCATAAAACCCTAGTTTGTAGTTCCATGTCTCAATATGTGAACCCTATTTTTATTATGCAGTTTGTTGGCTTATATTCTAGTACATCAATAATATAATGCCACAACATGTGCTTTCTTAGTGATATCTAGACACATTAGGCCATGAAAACATGAGGGGGAGGGCCATTTTCAACCCAAGTTATAACATGCAATTGTAGTTCATGAAACCCTAGTTGGTGTAGGATGTGTACATGTACATGTGTTTCTACTTCCATCTCATAACCTGTAAAGAGTTCACGAAACCATACCAACTAATATAACATACCATAACATACTAACATCATACCATTCTAATGTTATATTTTTAACATTAAGCTAACATAACATTAGGATCTTTAACTGAGAGAACAACAAGCACAACAATCAAACACAAGAGACAATGAACACAGTGTTTTTCCTCAGGGAAACCATAAATGGAGAAAACCCCGCAACTTCCTCAGAGATAGAATCAACACCAAAAGTGAAACCCAAAAATAGTAAGATGATCTCCCGAAAGTAGTAACCTCTTTCTTCCTTTCCCCAGTGTCTTTCTCTTCCTTAGCTATGCGCTACAACTGAGTGTGAGTGAGTGTGTGATAAATAGAGAGGCTAGCTCTCTATTTATACTAATTCCTGACTTGACTAAACCCAACCGTGGGCCGACTTCACTAGGTGAGTCTAATAACCCTAGTGCCTCGGAACTGCAGGGACTTTCACCCTTAGACAATAGGAGGGTTACCCACCTTGACTTGACATGACTTGTTTACATTATAGAAACTCTTGATAGGAACCTCGAGGCATGACATGACTCAAGTACATTAAAAATACATCCTAGAATAAACATCGGGTTACAATACATAAGAAATACAAGTGAATACATTCCAAAGTTATAATTACATCAACACTCCCTCTTAACTAGGAAGGTATTCTCTCGACACAATTTATCAGCACAAGTCTTCTTCTCTGTATCATCTGGATCATCATCGAGTCCTCGTCATCTTCATATTCAAGTCAGCTCTTTCTTCAAGTCATCTTCATCTTCAAGTCATCTTCATCTGGATCTGGATCATCACTCGATCTGGATCATCATCACTGGATCTGGATCATCCCTCGAACTGGATCATCTCTGCTAGATCATCATCACTGGATCTTCACGGGTACTATCTCATGATTCTTCTCATCACAAGAAGTTCTACAGAGCTAGCCCTTTTTCATGTTGGTTGTAGGCCTAACCTCCATTTAGGTCTTCTTCTAGCACTTATATGTGACCCTAAGTCAAAATGGCCCACCCAGTACTTATATTTGATCATGTAGGAACCAATCCTATAATCATATCAGAAAGGAACTCCCATCACTCACATCTGACCATGTGCGAACACCTCCCACAACCCTGTCAGAAAGGCCCAGCACTCACATCTGTCAGCCAATGTTGGAAAGGATTAGCACTTACACTCGGCCATGTGAGGAACCAATCCTCCATGCCGAAAGGATCTGCACTTACATCTGACAACCAATATCAGAAATTCTCAGCACTTATATTCGACCATGCAAGGAACCAATCCTTCATGCTGAAAGGGCTCTACACTTCCATCTGACAACCAATGTCAGAAGGGCTTGCACTCAAATATGATCATGTAGGAACCAATCCTATAGTCATATCAAAATGGACCCCAATCCCATACTGAGCTACATGGTAACTGACCAGTTGCCTCCATTCCAAGAATGGCATTTAGTGCTTACTTCTGATCATTTAGGAACCAATCCTATAGTCACATCAAAATGGTTCAGCACTCACATCTGACATGGAAGGAACCAATCCTCTCACCATGACAGAATGGCTCAGCCCTTACATATGACTATTGAAGGAACCAATCCTCTCACTATGTCAGAATGGATCTAGGTCTCATCATTTCCCCTTGGATGAAACCTTGATCTGGAGAACACCAAGCTTCTCCCTGAAGTACTCGAACTTCACCCTAGCCAATGGATTTGTCAACACATCAGCTATCTTTTCCTCTGTCGCAACATACAGGAGCTTCACTGCTCCCCTCTGCATCATATCCCTGACATAGTGATACTTGATCTCGATATGCTTCGACTTGTCATGGAACAATGGATTCTCTTACAACTTCACACAACTTTGGTTGTCACAATGTGTACAAGTAGCATCCATCTAGAGATCAAATAAACTATACAATAGCTTTCGCAACCATACTACCTCACAACTAGTTGAAAAATCTGTGACATACTCTGCTTCAGTTGTACTCAATGCCACACATGATTACTTCCTGCTAAACCAAGAGATCATAGCTAATTTCATACTAAAGCAACACCCTAAAGTGATCTTCCTATCTATGGCACTGCCTTCCCAATCTGAATCAACATAACCCTTCAAGTTAATGTTTTGATTCGCCTCATACTTGATCCCATAATCAATTGTACCCCTCAGGTACCTCAGAATATGCTTTGCAGCAATCAAGTGAACATGTCTCGGATCTGTCAAGAACTGGCTCAAGGTGTTCACAACAAAGCAAATGTCTGGTCCCATGTTCATCAGATACATCAAGGACCCAATCATCTGACAATACATAGTAGCAGCAACCATCTCCGATGAAGCATCACTCAATAGCTTCAGGTTCAATGCCATAGGTGTGGCCATGGCCTTGCTGTCCATCATACCAAACCTCTTCAATATCTCTACTACATACTTTCCTTATCCGAGGGAGATTCCATCCACATTCTGCCACACCTCAATGCCTAGAAAATAATGCATCATACCCAAGTCCTTCATTTCAAACTCGGTAGAAATATTTCTCTTCGTATTAGTAATCAACCCATCCATACCTGTTACAAACAGATCATCTACATACAGTAGGAGCATCACTGGGTTGCCATCTTCAACCTTGTATTAAAGGTTGGAATCTGGTTTACTTTTGGTAAAGCCCAAACTGGATATAAAACTGCCAATTCTACCGTACCATGTCCTGGGTGCCTATTTCAAACTGAACAGGGCTTTCTTCAATATGCACACATGAGACTCCCTATCATGTGTCTCAAAACCAAGTGGTTATTCTACATACACTTCCTCTTCCACTACACCATTAAAGAAATTAGTCTTGACATCTATTTGGTGTATCTTCCATTTCATCACTACAGCCAAAGAAAGTACTGATCTAATGGAAGTGTATCTAGCTACAGGTGCAAAGGTTTCTTCATAGTCTATTCCTTCTTTCTGGGAGAAACCTCGAGCCAAAAATCTTTCCTTATATTTCTCTATGCTACCATCTGCAACATACTTGATCTTGTAGATCCATTTGGAAGTTAAAACCGACTTCCCTTCTGGTCTTGGGACAACATCCCAAACATAATTATTCATGATTGATTGACACTCTTTTATCATATCATCCTTCCATTCTTTCCATTCTTCTGCTTCTTCATAATTGGAAGGTTCTTCATTGATAAAGTCACATAGTAAAGCTACATATCTGGAGCAGGATTTGGTTCTCTTTCTTTCTCTATGATCCTCTTCTGGAGCCCCATATCTTTCCGCACCTTGGATAATTTCTCATACCCAAGTAGGTTTCCTCTTGTGAGGATTATTCTCTTGAGTTGGATCTAAAGGTCTTATGGTTCTTCAAATTCTCGATCTTCTTCTTGAATTTCTTAGTTCATGGTTGTATCATAAATTATGGGTGCTTCTGCTTCTTCAGGATCTTCAGTAGGTCTCTTTCTGTATTTGTTGTAAGTTGTGTCTTCATCAAATGTCACATCCCTGCTGATGTCGATCTTCTTGAATCCTGGGAAGTATATTCTATAAGCCTTCAAGCTTTTAGAGTATCCCACAAATATACCCTTCTTTCCTGAAGGATCTAGTTTCGTTCTATTCTCTTTTGGAATGTGTATGTACATTAGACAGCCAAATATTCTAAGATGGATGACTTCTGGTTTCTTGCTGGAAAAGACTTCTTCAGGAGTCTTGTTCTCGAGTACTCTGTGTGGAGTACGGTTCTATACATACACTATTGTTCTGGAATCTTCTGCCCATAGATGCATGGGAAGATCTTGATCATGAAGCATTGCTCTTGCAGCTTCCATGATAGTTGTATTCTTCCTTTCTACAACCCCATTCTATTGTGGATTATATGGAGTGGATAACTCCCTCTTAATCCTTGATTCTTTGCATAAGTATTTGAATTCATTTGATGTGAATTCTCCACCATTATCTGATCGAAAGGTCTTGATCTTTTTTTTGTGTGGTTCTCGATCAAGGCTTTGAATTCCTTGAACTTGCTGAATAGTTCATCTTTGTTCTTCATGAAGTAAATCCATGTCTTCCTAGAAAATTCATCAATGAAAGAAACATAGTATACATACTTGCTTAGTGAACTTGATGACATTGGTCCGCATACATTGAAGTGCATGATTTCCAAGATACCTTTTGCCTTTCTCTCACTACTTGGAAATGTCTTCTTTCTATTCTTTCCTTTCTCACATCCTTTGCAGACCCCTTCATTTTTTTCTTGAATTTCTGGAAGACCTTCAATAGCTTTGCTTGCAAGTGGTAGTGCTTTGTAATGCACATGTGCAAGACTTCTGTGCCGAAGTTCATTTGGCTCTATTATGTCATGGATCAATGCTTGTTCTGGATGACCCTTCAATTTGTATAAACTTCCTTCTTGTTCTCCAATTACTATTTCATCGTCAATAGTCTTTCCTTTTGACCACATAAGGACTTGGCCATCTAAAAATGAAACCCTCGTGGCTTTTGAATCCAGTGCCAATATGGATAGAATATTCTTCTTTAGTCCCAGTACAAACAAGACATCCTTCATTTTCATAGACTTTCTGGAGTCTAGCTTGTAGGAGTATTTACCACTACCTTTTATGGGATATTGGTAGTCATCCCCAAGTTTCACCTTATGGAGTTAATTATGTTCGGATAGTTTCTCAAAGGATTCTTTGAAACATGTCATGTGTTTGGAAGCCCCACTATCAATAAGCCAATCTTTGCTTCCATGAGTGACAGTTCCCATGAGACAGGAGATTAGAACATATTCATCTTCACTTGAAGAGTCTTCACTTTCTTGTTTTACTCTCTTCCTGGCAGTATCATCATCCTCAGCAATGTGCCCTTGATGTCTTCTTTTGGAGTTCTTCTTCTTCTTGGATCCATTCTTATTCATGGGACAATTTCTAGAAAAGTGTATTATTTCATCGCATGTATAACATCTAAGTTTGGATGGATCCTTTCTTACAGGATTGTTTTTCTGATGAGAATGCTTACCTTGATGATGGTGATTTTCCCTTCTTCCTTTCCTGGAGTGTACTGTGAGAGATTGATATTCACTTCCCATATTTTCTTCTCGAGCTGCTATCTGAGCTTATTCTTGTGAAAATTCTTCCCACAATCTACTGAACTTGACTAACTTCTTCCTAGCATAGATTCCTTGGATGAAAGAATCCCATGACCTAGGGAGGCCATTCAAGGTTGTCATCACAATTTATGTATTCTCCACTTCTTCATCTACTGCTTCTAGCTATTCTTTGATCTAGGAGACCCTTATGAAGTATGTCTGGATAGTATCCTCATTCTGGATCTCTACATTCTTCAACTAGTTCCTTAGAGTCATCTTTCGATTGATGTTCTTCCCTTCAAACCGTTTAGTTAGGGAAT